>MCGT01000046.1:0-149020 GCA_002104935.1 Hesseltinella vesiculosa
GAAAAAGAAAAGTGAAAGAGAAACAAAAAAAGAAACAAAAAAAAAAAAAAAAAGAAAGAGTATTTATAACTTTTTTTAAGCATTGTTTTGGGGGAGTGTGGGGAAAAAAATATCAGGAGGTATGGGGGGAGGGAACAAAGAAAAAGTTTCATTGTGGCAGATCCATGAAGGGGGGATGGAAAAGGAGGGATTTAATTGAGAGTGCTTGTTGTATGCAGTGTGTGTGTGTGGGGGGGGGGGATTATCAAACAAATAAGAAAAAATCGGGGGACCTCCCAACAAAGGGTCCGCTGGGAAGAAAAAAAAAAAAAAAAGGCTGGGTGGCGGCTTGACACTCCCCCTTTGTTATTATTTTTTTTCTCATTTTTTAAAAAAAGACATTGCAACATGGAATCACTCAAAAACTCGGATATATTTAATCGGATCCAACCTCATGAATACATGCGTCGCTTTATCGATCAAAAAGTTCGACCAGATGGCCGTTTATTAGATCGATTTCGCGAAACTTTGATCACTAGCAATGTGATCTCCACCGCCAATGCCAGTGCCATGGTACGATTAGGTGGCACGACGGTTGTCTGTGGTATCAAGGCGGAAGTAGGTGAACCTTCTATCGACACACCCGATCAAGGCTATCTAGGTAATAAACGACATTCATCGCTTGAATCTTACTGAACCCTTGCCTTTTTCTTTCTAGTACCTAATGTGATTCTGTCACCTCTATGCTCTTCTCAATTTCGACCTGGGCCTCCATCAGAACAAGCACAAATCATCTCTGAGTTCCTTTCTCAGCTGTTTACTCGCCAGCAAGTCATTAAGCGAAAGAAAAAAAAAAGCACTGGCATTGACGTTCTTTTCGTTTTTTTAAAAATAGACCTCACCTGATACCATTAGAAAGCCTCTGCATTGAATCAGCCAATGCAGTGTGGGTGTTGCATGCGGATATTGTGTGCTTGAATTATGATGGGAATATGCTGGATGCCAGTTTGCTAGCATTGACCCAAGCTCTTTGCCAGTGTAAGAAAAAAAAAACTGCGCGTCGGGAAGGAGGCGTTTCATTTTTTTTTTTCCCAGTGCGATTGCCAAAAGCCGAGGTGAACGAAGGGGTGGTGGTGGCCGATAAAGACGATACGTTCCAACCATTTGAAATGACTCGATTTCCCATTGCTGCCACCTATTGTGTGTTTGCGCCCGATGCGATTCTTTCCGATCCTAACGATGCCGAGGAACAGTTGACCAAGGAAACCCTGACGGTGGTGATGGATTCAGATGGTGATTTGCTGCACGTGCACAAAAACGGTGGAGCGGTCATGGACATGGAGAAAATGCGTCTTTGTTTGCATCGCACTCGCGAACGCTTGGCCCAACTGAAGCCATTAATACAATAAATTGGGGGGTGACCGCCTTGGCCAGGATGTGAATTTGCTATCAAACCTTGGCTTTTTTTTGGGCCCTTTTTTTTTTTTTTTTGAACGGTTGTCCTGTGGGAAAACTCTGATCTGCTGGGAAAACTTAAATTATCATCACTTTTCCCATTGTTATGCCCTTGACATCCCCACCTTTTCCTACTTTTTTGTCTCCATTTAGTAACTTTCTCCTAGTTTTGAGAAAGCAAAAAGGTTTTTTTTTTGTTGGGACCCCGTTCAGCCTTTGATGCGTGGGATCATCATGCACCAACGGAACGACCGAGGACAACCACGGGCTTTTTAACGTCACCCTTTTTATTTGTTTGTTTATGTAGGGTTGGTTTCGACATGTTTGGTGATGAAAATCATTGGTAAGCACAGCTTACCAAATCTTTTTTTTTTCAAAAAAAATAAATAAAATGGGGGGGGGACGAGGAACACTGTTCTAAATTTTTTGGTGCCACTCTTTTGGAAACTTTATTAAAGATACCCTTTGTTGAGTGTGCAATGGAGGAATGGAGATGTGGGGGAAATCCCCGAAATCCCCTGGATGCCGTAAGCAAAACAGTGGGCTTGACCCCACACTCGCGGCTTTTGAACCACATGTCATGGCAAGAAATCCCATCCATCCGCTCATCAGCGACCTGCCCAATCCTCTTTTAGCACGTACGGAAATATCACCTTTGTCACCCCAAACAGTCCTGTTTTCAACAGTGAACAACTTGTGAGGCAAAAAAAAAAAAAAAAAAAAAAGGTTGCGATTTCAAGAGGTCCTGCCGCCCCATTTGGAAATGCACGAAATTCCCTCGGTCCATGCGTTTCATTTTTCAAATAAATGTTGATATTAGGAAGTATTAGGTCACCTATGGCTTTTTCCCTCCTGTGAGCTTCTTTCCCTCGTGGGCTATGAATGTGGCTACACTCATTTTGAATAGGCACTTCATGCCAAATGCAGATACAACCAGATGAGAGATTTCTGGAGATTGTGCAACTTTTTATTTTCCCAGGGATCAATGCTTCTTTTTCAGTTGGGGATTGAAATTAGCTTTCTGGGATCAAGGCATGGTTGAGCTTTGAAAGGAAAGTCCAACCTGAATATGGTAACTCACGGATCTCCATCTTTTTGTCTTGTGCTACTGATGATAAAATCAAGTGGAAATCTTAGCATTCATGGATGTTCCTCCTTGTCCAATCGAAACCTCACAAACAGGAATGCCAAAGTATATTTATTTCAATGGCGAATGTAATAATCAAGCAGATGCCGTTGTTCGTCACGCAAATCTGGAAAAAAAGTCTTGATATCTTGATCTTTTCCTAATTGATGGTCTATCTTGACCAATGCTTTGACGCATGCTTGTCGGACTGCTACTGATGAGTGGTTGAAACTCTTTGTTCACATATAAAAAAAAATGGGTGAGCGAAGGGTGCGAGACATGCGGGGCGAAGGTTCATTACCTGCATGATAAAATCCATCCAGAGTGAGGTCTTCAATCGCTGTGCCAGCACCTTTGCAGTCCATCGAGAAACGACACGTGTGATCAACAAAAGGATGGTACACTCTGGATGGTTGGAGGTAGTGCCAGGTGGACGAACTTGATCAATCAAACTCTCCAAGAGCGCTAAATCTTGATCCCCATCCAAGATCGTCAAGAAAATTGTCTCCAACAACGAATCCACCATCAATGACATCTAAGGCATACAAAAAAAAAAAAAAAAAAAGGTTGTGAGCACTTTCAATCCTCGATGACTCGGCGCCTATGATAGATTCATCACATCAACAAAAAAAAAAAAAGGTACCTGATGGAATTGTTCCCGTTTCATCAAGATCATGCCCATCACCAGGCTGTCCAGAGCAGTCAGGTCCTGCAGCGTCTGAAACAAATCATGCTGATGCTCGAAAAAACACTGGAGCCATCGGAACCAGGCCATGCGGTCGGAGTCTTGACGGGCGTGCAGCGCTTGGCCAAGGTTGACCGAAGTATCCAGCGCATACATGAACAAGGTGGTGCTGTCCTCTGTATCAGGGATCAGTTGGGTCCATGGGCTTGGCTGGTCGTGCGGTCGAGTTTTGAACGAATGTGTCTTGCACAGCATCATCAGCTGGTCGTACGGTTGCTTGTGACCAACCGTGCGCATGGCCCGTAGCAGACTGTACAGCTGATCCACAGGGCTGACGGGCACGTTTGGCATGGTGCTGTCATTGAGGATGGTTGTTGGGGGGACCACCACATGATCCTGTCTCAGCTGCACACCGCTGTTGGGGTCGGCCACACCGAGCCACTGCGGCCGGGGTGTGTGTTGTGTGGATGCTTCAGCCTGTGCGGGGGATCCGTCTCGACGTTGTTTGCGCCGCTGGCCCTCGTCTACACGTGCCGAAGTGGCCTCTCTCGGCGAATCCTCCACCAACGATGCCTAACAACAAATAAATGAATACGTCAAGATGGCCTATCCATGCAATGAAGTCTTACCAGGGGCGCTTCTTGCATCAAAAGTGGCGAATGGCTGTCGAGCATGGACGCTTGCAAATCTAGAGCATCGTCGCCGTCGGAAGACAGAGAGGCACCGGACGGACCAGGCTGCGCTGGAGATTGGCCAGGGCCAGCAGGGCCAGGCGGTGGCGATGGCGACGGCTGAGCATGGCTGGCGTCGTGTCGCAAGATATCATCATAGGAGGGCGGCGGTGAGCAGGTATGAACGGACAAAGTGGTATCGTTCGCCATCATGGCTTCAAGTAAAGGGCTAGTGGTATCGTCTTGTCCGTGAACCGGGCTGTCGGACGCGTTGGAGGGAGAGGATGCTGGCTCGGTCGTCGCAAGAGACAAGGGGTGGCCGAGCATGCGCTGGAGCAGCTGGGCAGTGTCAGAGTCTTGCTCCAATACTAGATCAAAGACCCGTTGGTTGGCAAGGCGCAGGCGGCCGATCAGTGCCAGCAGATGGTCCAGGTGGACCGCGCAGAGCGCCTGGGACCGGAACAACCGCAGCGCTGCTTCCAGGCATTCCTCCATATGCGCATCGTCGTCGAACCAGGCGGTGGCTACCAACGCAGTTGCTTGATTCTTCTTGAGGTTGGCGTACAGAGCCGCGCCCGGCGATGGCTGCTGATCACCGTCTTCTTGCTGATCGTCCTGATCGTCGTCCGTCAGTGTGTCAGATACATCCAGGCCAACATAATCACATAAGATGTTGTCGATCCAAAGAACCAAGCCGTCGGTGACGAGGTTGCGGCTGTCGGCGTCCCCACCCAGCCCGCCTACGAGCTTCTTGGCGTTGCGGTCTTGCAGGCCCGAGCCACCGGCATAGGTGGTCATGAGGAGGATGGTCAGCAACGTCTTCACCAGTTGAGGATCACGACGTTTGTAAAAGTGCTTGAGCCGACGCAGGCCGACCGCACAGCTTCGGTGTTGATGGCTGGCCAGGATCAGCGTTGGTGCATAGTGGGGCAGCGAAAACACTTTGGCAAACACGGTGACAAGACAGTCCCACGTCATCAGCTGTTTGCGCAGGTCGCCGTGGAACCGCGTCGGTGACAGGTAGTCCCACAACACAGGCAGAAGGTCGACACGGCTAGGCACGGTGGACGGCAGCGATGAGGTGGTTGTTTGGACAGTCAGCAGCCGGTGGGCCAAGGTCCGGAGCGCATGGACATTGGTGGATGGGTCGGGGCTGCGCAGCATATGAAGCAGAGTGGCGCTGGCCAGAGGGGCAGTGGATCCGGTGGTGTGTGTGTGAGGGCGGCGCACTGGCTCGTCCTCTTCTTTGGGTAGCTGGCTGTCGGACTTGATCCGTCGAAGTAATCCAGGTCGGGCGTCGGCAGGCCGAGCGACGGGCTGGCTGGAAGGTGTCACGTCAGTTTTGCGTTTGCCAAGCACCAGGTCGTCCTTGATGAGGGCTGCTATCCATTTTTCTAGTGATCGTCTGGATCCTGGATCCAGCTGTTGAAGAAGCCTATACAATGAGTGGTCAGTCTGATGAGGAGAGGATCCTTTTCTTCATTACTTGTCGGTGCGTGGGGACCAATGACGACGGTAGAGCCAAAATACATGTCGCGCTTGGTCGCGGACAGCAGGCGTGGGGTCGACGAGGGACGCTTTTAAAAAGGCATCGATGGCAGGAACAAGACGTTGCATGTTGGCCCGGACGTGTGCAAGGCGAGTGTGGACCTGAAAGTAGGTGCGTATAAACGTGGCAATGAACTGGCGGACCTGGGGGTTGCGATCATCGAATTTGGTGCAAAAAAGGGAGAGGATTTTGTTGTGGTAGGTGGTGGTGGACAAAAGCACAAGCATGGTGTCCTTGGCTTTGTTGGCGACAATGTATTTGCTGGAGCTGCTGGTCTGCAAGAGCGCCAGCACCATCGTTTCCAACGTATACCCATCCAGAGATGGACCAATGTGTTTACCTATCGTTGCAATCAAATCGAATGCTACAAATGCATATTTGGTGCGCAAGCTTTTTGTCTACAGAAAAAAAAAAAAAATCAGTTGCCATCAGGAAAGAACATTTGCTTACCGCATCGGCAATGCCCAGAACTAAATCATGCACGTTTTGAACAAGACAGGATCTCCATTCTTCTAGAGGCTCTTGGTGGAATGCAGACGATAGTAAAAGTAAAAAGCGTTCCCGCTGGTCCCAGTTGTGTTCTGTTTCTTTTCCTTGAAACACTTTGGCCGCACTGGACAATTCGCGTTCCAGGGCCTTGACAGAGGTTACCTGAACGCCAAAGCATGAATGCCATCCATTGCTTTCTTCTACTTTCTCTGCCCTTACCGTGATTGCTTTAGCCAATTGACTCTTATGCATCGGCCAACGCTCATCCAATTTCTTCTTTGAAAAAAAGTAAAGAAAAATAGACGGTGCGCAAAACTATATTTCACTTGAAAAAAGGCCGCAAAAAAAAAAAACACAGTGGAGCGTCCGCCAGCCAATGAAATCACCTGCTGCTGCCGCGCCTCCGCCAAAAAAAAAAAAAAAAAAAAAAAAAAAAGTCGCTACCGCGCCACTTCCCCTTCTGAACACCCAAAACCCGATTGCCATGGTGGAATCATCTGACCTGTCAGAATATGAACGCATGCGTTTGGAAAACATTAGGTAATAGCCCCATGTGATTGGCACGGAAAGAGACGACCTATGGCTTTGGCTTACCGTTTTTCTCTCGCTTTTTTGAATCGTCCCCTAGACGCAACAAGGAGCTGCTAAAGGAACTGGCCATTCCAATGGCCAAAATTCCTAAAGCATCTGCTGCACCTCTGCGCAGACACATACCCAAGAAGCCCATCAAAAAAGAACCACCACAGCCGCAGCGAGTATCAGCCCGGCTACGGGGAATCAAAGCCCAGAAGATCGAGATCACCGAACACGATACGATTGCTGGCGGTAAACGTCTGATGGATGTTGACCTTGGCACCGATGACCGACCCAGAGCAAAGAAGATCAATACCCTCAATGACCAAGACCACAGCAATCTGCAAAACATCCTGGCCTCGGCAGCCGAACAACAAGACGACAATGACTCGGACGAAGACATCCCCCTGGACCCATCTCTCCAGCCTTTGCAAGATGACCTGAACAAGTTGGAGGTTCGTCATCCTTGGACCAGTGTCAGGGTGTTCCAGGACAAAATCAGCAATTGTTTGCAAGTGACAACTGAGCTAGATCGGTTCAAACGATTGACCACCTTTTCTTTAGGTTCCATCCAAGCACCACCAAAATGCTGGGGATTGTCACCAGTGGCTCGGGCCACCTGTCATTTTGGGACATCGACAATGAGGACGAAGATGGTGACCCAGTGACCTACGGCTATCGTCCGAGCCTGAGCGGTATCACCAATGCCAAATTTGCCAAACACGACAGCTCTACGTTGTTCCTGTCTTCTTACGATGGTACCCTCCAGACCTTTGATATGAATGCGCTCAGCTTTGCCCAAATCGAAACCATGAACAAGGAAGCCGTCAGTTATTTCGATCTTGTGGACAATGGCAAAGTGGTAAGACTCCTGACCGATCAAACGGCCTCAACCTCTGTCACTATATTTTCTGCATGCAACTTTAGGTTATCTTTGGTACAACCGACGGTGATCTTGGTGTGCGTGATCTTCGAACGCCAGTGGATCAGGACCAGGCATATACCATTTCAACCAAGAAAATCGGCTGTGTCCACATCAATCCCAAGCTGGATCACTTGGTGATTGCCTCTAGCAACGACCGCACAGCCACCCTGTGGGACCGACGCAACATCAAACCCGAAGAGCCCTTGCAAGTGCTGGAGCACGGCTATTCTGTCACCGGTGCGTTCTGGTCACCCACCGGAAAACAAATCGCCACCTCCAGTTACGATGATTACTTGCGCGTATTTGACCTCAGCGATGACCAATCCCTCACGCTTAAAGGCCGCATCAGTCATAATTGTCATACCGGAAAGTAAGCGCCTTACATTTTTGTGGTCAATTTTCTATTTTCCCATGACCATTTCCCAAGGGTTAAGGACTCACCCCTTTTTTTTATATACATCTTTGCAGGTGGGTGCCATTGTTCCGAACGAAATGGAATGAAAACAAGCGATTCGGGTTGGCTCATCCTCACTTTGTGGTTGGCAATATGAATCATCGTCTCAGCATCTTTTCGGGCGAAGCTGTGAAGAAGGTGGTGGACTTATATGATGGGTCGAGAATCACGGCGGTGCCAGCTGTCAATGAATTTCATCCCACCCTAGATCGTCTGGCTGTGCTTTCTGGCACCGGCACTGGCCGTGTCGTCTGTTGGACATAGCCTTTGTCTACAAGTTTTATTAGGTTGGATTTTAAAAATACAATAAAATTCAAGAGGTACATAAAAAAAATGAGAATAACACACACACACACACACACACACACACAAATAATACAAAGTAACACGTTTCAAACTGTTCATTAGCCAGTGGCGTAGAAAAACATGCGATCAAGAATGCCAGAATATGTCCAGCGTGAATAGGGAACACCGGAATTTGACGAGGGGATGCTGGAGGTCGAGGCGGTAGCCGAGGGATGGGTGGTGGCATGGGCACGTAGCCGTTCGAGTTTAGATTTACAGGGCGTTTTGCGCGAGCCGGCGATGGGGTTGGAAGGAGAGGAGGAGACTCGGGATTGACTGGCTGAGCGATGGACTGGGGTCGAGCTATTTGCAGGCAACGAGCCAAGGGTAGGCAGGATCGAGGACGAGTTGGTACGCTGCTGATGTGGGGAAAGGCTGAGCTGGGCAAGCCGGTGCTGAAGGTGGGCAGTAGATGCTTGCGCGGCCATTTCCTTGCGTTGCATGCAGCGCGCCATACTGTTGTACATCGGATGATGATGATGGCGAATATCCTGGTATTCCTTATCCAAGGCATCCATCCAAGGATCCACGTGCGACTGGTCAGGATCATCGTCCTCTTCCGGTTCGGCCTCAGCAAACTCAGAAGGTTGGGCGTGCTGAGGAATGGCCTGTGAAGGGTCGGACAGAGGCAGTCTTTGTTGGTGCTGAAGCTGTTGCTGCTGAAGCCATTGCTGTTGCAAAAGCTGGTGATGGTATTGTTGCTGCTGATGTTGCAGTTTTTGCAGCGGTGAAGGCTGCTGTTGGGTAAGAGGTGGCTGGGCTTGATGAGATGAGGCGGGGGGAGACAAGTCCAGAGTGGACTGAGCAATGTCGGCTGCAGGCGAATCCATCGACACGGGGGTATTTGCGGTGGCATTCAGTCGATGAGCAATGGGGGCTGCAGGCGATTGGTGTGACACATGGAATGCAGGATTGGAAGCAGTAGGTTTTGGTTTGTTGTTGTTTGGAGTGGTGACCTCCAAGGGGGTAGTATGGTGCGTGGGGGAGGCCGGCGGGGACACTTGTTGTTTCACAGCTGACGTTGGTTGGGTGGTCATGGCAAAGCCCGAGAGATTGCCTTTGCTTGTCGTATGGGTCGACAGCCGATGCAATGACTTGCTGGAGTGCGACCGCTTCATGGGTTTGCGTTGAGGTGTCGGCTCCGTGGGATCGTCCAAGGCTGTTTCAAGCGCATGGGCTCTGGCCATGGGCGCTAGCTTGGTCACATGGACTCGTCCGCTGGAACGACGTTTAACATGGTGTCTCACAGGTTTCTTGTACGGCTGTTGTTGCTGTTGAAGATGCGTATGGTTGGCTTTGACCAAATTGGCCGACGTTGTTGGCGAAGGTGACATGTCGCCCACTGAAAACTTTTTACTTGATTCCTCTACCATGGGCATTTTTTTCTTCTTCTTCTGAATGCTGACAATTAAAAATAGTCAATGATAACAATAGGGCAAACAACAAAGAAAAAATAAGAAAAGAGGAAAAAAAAGCTTTTTTTCTTGCACTTTCCTTTTTCCTCTGACACCAAAATTGGACCAATGAGATCGAGAAAAATGATGCGAAAAAAAATAGCGCAACCAGCCAGGAAGACGAGTGTGAAATTGCCACTAAACTCACTAGCCCGCCACTCCTCAATGGAGGCCGACACACTGGTTTTATCTGTCCTCCTGTTTTGTGCCACACATTATGCAAGCAACGCCAATTTGAGAAGCTTAGCCAAGGTCAGTTCAAGGGCAATCACCTTGAAATGGCAGAGCGGCGGTAAAAATAAAATAAACGAATCATCCTTCATCTCAGCAACTGACCTCTGACTGCCTTATTTTTTACAGATCTGCTCCATCCATTAGCGTAACTGTGCGACTGAGCTACGGAGTCACCAATCACCTAGCCTCCCCCGACCGTGTGCCGATGATCGTGTTTGGTGATGGCCATAAACGCAAGAAGGCCGCAGCCCCTTTGAAGAAACTGTTGCCTGGGTCGTCCAGCTTGGCTTTCAGCAACCTCGAGCAACGGCAAGACCAGGGACGCTTGTTGGTGGTATCCATCTGGGAATTCAACACTTGCACAGCACTGTACAAATGCAATGGATAAATGTGACGACTTGGTCGCTGACTCGGTTATTTTCCCTCCATACAGCGTTGCTGCATTAGCAACGACAAGCTCAAACCATTTTTTATTGACGACCTTTTGCGCTGCGATTCGTGCCGAGTGATGCTGGATCGTGACGTTTCTGTTGCTTTCTACATGTTTGCCATTGCTCGTCACTTCTTTGATCACAGACATCAACTCCTTGCCTTTTGCCCCCTCACCTGCCCTCCCGAGTTTTAGCGCATGTTTTTTTTTTAGATAGAGCATCCCGGTTTAATGCTTTTGCAGGAAAAAAAATTGTTCGGTTAGGGTTTGGTGAAAGAACTATTTGATTGGAGGCTAATTTTTCTTTTTTCCCGTAGTGCAATGAGATCGGCCCGGCGTCAAAATCACACGTTTTTCCGGACGAGCTGGCAAATCGGCTAATACCCCGAGGCGATCATGTCAAAATCATCAAAAACCCAACCTTTGCTCATTGACTTCAAATTTTGCGCATGGAGAGCATAAAGTAGGAAACAATATGTCCATTGTGGATATCAAGCAATTTATTTCTTAAAAATTGAGAAAGAAAAAGGCCCACGCTCGCTGCGGCATTCAGCGAAACAGGAAGCTTTCATCGTATTCCACCTGGAATACGTGGCAACGTTGGTGTCAACGCCGAAGAGCTGGACAGTGGAGACGAGACAGTTGAGCTGTTTTGTATGACCATTGAAGCGCGTAGCTTTAAGCAGTGAAATCGCTCCTCACCCTCAAACACCGCCTCATTCCCCATGCCCTTTCCCCTGACCAGACTGAAACTGAGTCACTCTGTGTAGCTGCTTGTTGCTGGATGTCATTGCATGCAACCGATTCAAGGTTGGCTTAACGCGGAATCTGGAGTGGTTTTTTTTTTTTTTTTTTTTTTTGCAAAAGCACTGTACCTTTTTTCTTAATTTAGAAACGGCAAGCAACTTTAGTGATGGGATTAGAAGACGTGTCATTGGCTGTAATTTTTTTTTTTTTTTTCGTGGTGAAAAAGAAGCATTTTTCTACTCCTCCTTTTTTTTTTTCTCTTTCCAGGTTTCGATTCATTCTGCAGCCTTTTTTTAAAGCTTTGTTTTATTACGGATCACTCCCTTTTATTTATTGTTGATTGCCATGGAATATTAGTTATGAATGATCCTAAACATCAAAAAAGAAATCTACCTTGTAACCTTCTTTTTCTACAAAAAAAAAAAAAAAAGAAACCCGGGGAATGGCGTTGACCTGGTTACTGCATGGTCTTATGGACTGACATTCTTATTTCAATGACTAGGTGAACACTGTCGTACGAATCGGCGCAAATGCTTAGTGGACGAGGGTCAAACGATCTGTAAGCGATGTCTCGGTAAACAGGTACCGTGCTTATTCAAGTTCAGCATTCGCCCGGTGATTGTGAAGAAGGTGGTGCCGACCAACAAGAAACAACGACTGGTCCATCGGGTGGCCCAACTCACCCAGGACATTGAACTGTTGGAAGAAGAACTGACAAGCATGACCCTCTGGCAGAAAGGCAACGACGACGACGACGACGACGACTGGGACTCCGAATGCCCCGAAGCTGTGCAACACCAAGAACGAGCTTCATTCTTGCCTGCATCAGCTGCGGACTGGCAAATCTCTCTCAAGCAGACATCCCATGGTCTTCAATTGGATACCAATGTCACCAATATGCATGACCTCCTCCAGCTGTTGCATGCTAGACTTGGTGGGGCTGGCCTGCCATACCTGCCGAACACCTTCCCTCCAGACGAACACGACTGTATCCCCGTTGCCACTTGTACAACCCCCTTTGAGTTTGCAGTACGACGAGTCTATTCCAGTGCCCTGGACCGGTCACACACGCGGCGGCGTGGTTCCACTTGGCTGGCTCTCCAGTGGATTGAAACGTCTGCCATGGATCAGGGCCTCCTGAACGATACAAAACGACGTCTGATCGACATTTATTTTGACTGCTTCAACCAGTGGCACGCTCTTCTCGTGCCTCCTCTGATGCAACCATTCCTGCAACGCCATCCAGATCACATGCTCGCTTGGGCCGTTTGCGGCTTTGTTACCACCAGCTGGTGCAAACACCTGGCGTTTTTCCAAGACCTTCCATGGGAACGCCACGATTTTGCCGACTTTTGCACCAAACAAGCCCACGAACGCATCATGGACAACCCATTCAATGACGAAGACCAACATGACCCAACTTCCCTGACTTTTGAAGATGTTGCCCGGCTTGCCGCCATCCATCTGGTCGCCGGTTCGGGCCTGTTCTCACAACACACCAAATTGGCCCAAACCATGTCCGTCATGGCTTGGCGCCATGCTGTTTTCCTCAAGGACCTGGCCGTGCCCATCTTGAAACGCTACCGCTGCAACCGTGGTGAGCTGCTCCACTTGTACCAATCGTCCTTATCATCCTATCATCATTTTGATACTCCTCAACACCATCCTCAGTAGGCAACGGCGACGGAGAAAAGGAGTTTATAAAAATAAGGAGAGGCATGGTAAAGCTCACTTTTTCTTTTCGCTAGTCGACATGATGCCTATCAACAAACTTTGCCGATCGCTGATTGCATCGACACCTCGGGTGTCTGCAAATGCCCCAGATTTTGTGGCTCGGCGGCTTGCTCGTCCGCGTCCCTCCAGCAGCTGATGGTAGCCGAGACTTGGCGTCGTTTGTACTACTCTGTCCGACAAATGGAAGTCAGCATGCCTATCCTCAACCCAGGTCATGTTGTGTCCAACATTCACGAAATGGGCCTCCATAAAGCCGACATTGGCCAGCCCCAGCTGATGCCCATGGAATGGTCCTACCAGCCCTGGCGCCACTCTGGCCTGAGCTTCCATTACCTGATCAAGTTTGAAAACATGATTGCTTCAGCCTTTGGTGGCGAGATCGTCCGCGTGTCTGTCGAGCTCCTCTCAGGCCTGCGCAAGCAGCTGTCGGTATCGCACCTAGCGAAGCTGGAAAAGCGCTATATCGACTACTGGCACGACCTGCCCCCCGCCTTCCGTCTCTCCGACACCCCATTCGAGTACCTGCAAATGGACCGCATCCAGCAGTTCCCTCTGATCCGCATGCTCCGCATCCACATTGCTATTTACGTGTCCTGGCTCGCAACCATGGTGCGTTTCGTCAAAGCCGGTCGCATGGACATGACTGGCGTGTCCTTTGATCGCATGGACCCCGAGCGTGCTGCCTTGATTGTCTCCATCAGCTGCGACGCCATCATCAAGATCTACTATGTCCTGCACTGCCGCCTACCCTGCACTCTCGAGTTCCACTGGATGGTCTTCAGTCTCGAAGGCGTTCTCATGCTCTTCAACGCCAAGGACCCCGACATCCGTGCCCGCGCCCGTCGCAATGCCGTGCTTGCCTGCGACATCTTCCGCCAGCAATACCTGCGCTCTGTCGGTGTCGATGATCTCTTACCGAACCAATTTCCTGCTCAAAAGCAGCAGAAACCCCACCACCACCCTGAACAGACCAAACCTTCCCAGCAACATGTCCCTCCCCAGCAGCAACATGTCCCTCCCCAGCAGCAACATGCCCCTCCCCAGCAGCAATATGCCCCTCCCCAGCAGCAACATGCCCCTCCCCAGCAGCAACATGCCCCTCCCCAGCAGCAATATGTCCCTCCCCAGCAGCAATATGCCCCTCCCCAGCAGCAACATGCCCCTCCCCAGCAGCAACATGCCCCTCCCCAGCAGCAATATGTCCCTCCCCAGCAGCAATATGTCCCTCCCCAGCAGCAATACGTCCCTCCCCAGCAGCAACATGCCCCTCCCCAGCAGCAATATGTCCCTCCCCAGCAGCAATATGTCCCTCCCCAGCAGCAATACGTCCCTCCCCAGCAGCAACATGCCCCTCCCCAGCAGCAATATGTCCCTCCCCAGCAGCAATATGTCCATCCCCAGCAGCAAAATGTCCCTCCCCAGCAGCAACATGTCCCTCCCCAGCAGCAATATGTCCCTCCCGAGCAGCAATACGTCCCTCCCCAGCAGCAACATGTCCCTCCCCAGCAGCAATATGTCCCTCCCGAGCAGCAATATGTCCCTCCCCAGCAGCAGTTTGATCCTACTCAACAGCAGTTTGACCCTCTGCAGCTTGACCTTCCTCAAGGGCTATTTGACCTTCCTGAAGAGCTTTTTGATCTTCCACAGCAGACACTAATTCCTGAGCAACAGCAGCAGCAGCAGCAGCAATTCCCTTCCGAGCAACAATTTGCTCCCCAACAACAATATGCTCATCATCAACAGGACTTCATCACCCCCCAACAACAGTTCATTCCACAGCAGCAATTCGTTCCTCCCCCACAGCAGCAATTTGACTCTCAGCCATTCATTCCCCAGCAGCATATGCCTCAGCCAGAACTGGTCTTTGCTCAGGCCATCTCTACCGAAAAAGAAGCAACATTCCCAGCCATGGAATCTCACCAACCTGTCCACCCTGGCTGGCCATCCATGGAGCCCCAGGACCCTGTTCCCTCGATGATTAACGTAATGATCGACGACACAATGTCGACCAGTGAAGCCTCCACCACCTCATCAACGTCGGTCGAAACCATGGATTCTTCCGAGGACCCCACAATGACTTCCCAAGATGGCAAATCCCACTTTGAAGGCTTGGCCCTACCTGATATCGATGACAACTCTGTGCCTTCTTACCTGCTACCCCACATCCGACAAGTCTATGTTCAAATCAAAAAGCATTTGGCCACTGGTGAATCCCCTAATTTGTAATCTTGTAGATATAATTTTTTTTTATTTCTTTGCGTAAGATCAAAAAAGTAACACGGCAATAAACAGGATCCTAGTTTGCAATGGCAACCTTGTACTGCATTGAAAAAAAAAAAAAAAAAAAGGAGACAAGGACAAAGGGGAGTGCTGATTTCTTATGATGCTTCCATAAGCTGCAGCGTCCATTTTTTCATGCCGAGAGCCGCAGTAGCCCCATTCTCAACATCTTTGAGCACTGTCAAATTATAAAAAATAAAAATGCGTTTTTTCGATGGCGTCTCTCATTTCGTCTTTATCTTTAGACTTCCGTCTTCCCAAAAATATCTTCCTACCAACAATAGACATAAGGTTCATACCCAAGCTCAGAATAGTATGCTGTGAAAAAAAGAAGGAGAAGGAAGGCATATCAACGCCTGAAGAATATGGTTTGCAACTCCCTCAGGTAAAAAGTCAGGCGCTGATATTCATTTTTTGGCTCATTTGGACAGTACACTGCTGTACTCGAGCAAAACTATATGCTGATAGCTTCTCTCAAAATGAAGAACAGCAGTTTTCATTCAAAGGTCATGGGCAAAAATGCAGTACGGGTAGAGTGTCGGAATTTGGAAATTCTACTGCTCAGGCAGCGGTTGGCTTGTGCTTGTGTGCAACCCTGGGTCATTGCCCTTCAGTCGTTCTCACCAGCACAGTTGTTCACAGTTAAAGCGAAGCCCGTATATTTTCATTCGTGTGTACTCGTCAACATTCTTTTATACAGAAGAACCAGAATCACACGAAAATAATTTGCCAAGAATAGAGTGGCAGCGAAAAAAATAAAATGAGGCGTCGTGAGTTATTTCCTCTTTCTCTCTCGTTCCCTCCATCCACTGTCCACCTCTGTCTTTTGTTTGCTTTTTATTCGTGCCGCTTTTTTTCTAGAATACGATGACCTTGACGCTAAGAGAAGGAAGATCACTGGGATATATGTCCTTGCAGCGCCTGATGACTGGTCGCACGAAGCCCTTTGAAAAGTATGCCATTGACCAGTTCCAGCGCCTGGACCAGCGTACGCATCAACGATACGACGGTGTCGATCACTTAGATTCCCCATTTTGTCAACAGATTGCTAATGAACACTTGAACGATGGCCGCAATCGCTACATGGATATCATTCCGTTCGATTACAATCGGGTCAAGCTGGGCGATCTTGGACAATCCAATGATTACATTAACGCCAGTTGGATTGGTGTCGATGAAGGAATGGCTCTCCCCTTGGGCGATTTGGAAGCGGCAGATGGTACAAGGCAGCTGACGATGCCGATGGGTCGACGTTATATCGCTTGCCAAGGCCCACTGCGTCATACCTGTGGCGATTTTTGGCGAATGGTCCTGGAGCAAGACGTGCATGTGATTGTAAACTTGACGCCTGAGATGGAAAAAGGCCGAGTCAAATGTGCTGCCTATTGGCCCAAGACTGATGAACCCGTCCACTTTGACGTTCAGGCTGCTCCAGGCACTCCACAAAAGTCCACACGATCTGCGCCACCACAAACCAATGGTCAGGGCGATTTGCATCGACCTCGATGGCGGTACCATGTGAAGCACTTGCAAGCTCCTCAAATGCGACCCGAAGCCGACTGTCTCCATCGAAGGCTGGAAATCGTGTGCTATGAACAGCAGGGCGATACGTGGCTAGAACGGAAGCGAAGCACAGTCGATCATTTACATTTCCTCGGCTGGCCCGATTATGGCACCCCTACCAACTCTCAACAAGTTGCCCAGCTGATCCGCCTAGCAAACCAATGCCAAGACAGCCGACCATCACCCATGGTTGTCCATTGCAGTGCAGGCTGTGGTCGCACTGGCACGTTTGTGGTGATCGACTCCGTCACACGCTGGCTCTCTCCTAACCCCTCACCTGTCCCATCCTCCTCGACGAACGACAATGACTCCCTTTCCCATTGGCTAGACCCGGTATATCTGCTGACAGATGTGTATCGGCAACAGCGCGTCAGCATGGTGCAATCTCCTCCTCAATACCTCTTTTGTTATCAAGCCATCTGGGATATGCTACAGTAGCATGCATACTCTCATCCACCCCCTGTTTTGTAGAAATAAATCTTTATTTATCATGACTCCACACAATCACCATGCGATCAAAAAAAAAGAAGGCAATGGAGGATTCTATCGCATGGAAAAAGATGAGTTTCCTCTCGTCATTGCTCCCTGTCAAGTTTCCTTTTTGCTTTAGATCTCCTTTGGTCTCGCCCCTTAATCCCACTCAATTAATTTTTTTTTATCCTGAATAACCCTTGATTTCATGAACTTTAACTTGTTTGATGTAATATCCTTGGATTTCCTTATTTTTCATCGTGAGATACACTTGTTGACAAGCCCCTATTGGCGTTTTATTGTTTCTTTTGAAGATCCTTCAGGTTTTTTTTTACTCTTTGACAACTCCATCAGCCCAGACATTCCCAAAGGCAGTTCAGCGCCCTGCTTTTTTCCCCTCGTTTCCATTGACGTTTTTATTCACGCACTAAGGGATCCCTTATCGGCTTTGTAAGATGGATTTGGTAGATCCATTCAGAATAAAGAAAGGAAAATCAGGTTTTTGTGTGACCAATATATTCATGCAAGCAAGTCAAAAAAAAAAAAAAAATAAGCATCTTGATGGAAACCCGATGTGTGGGGTTATTTTTTACATGAATTTCAAATTGGTACTCTTGTAGCTCTGTCTTTTTTTTCGCTTTTTTTTTTATGACACACACTCTCCAGTTCTCTGGTTGACAACACACAACGTGAAATCATCCGATGTACCAAAAAAAAAAAAATGCTAATGTCATGACGTGTGAGGAGAAAAAAAAAAGGAGCTCATCAAAATGGCATGATGGAAATTATAATGAAAAAAGTCATCTGCCAATCAACTGGGTGAGTGATCAGCCACACCCCTCACATGGAAACTATCGAAGCCATGCTTTTTTGAAAGGGGATTATGAAAGAGACAAGGAGATGGGACAAAATAAAAGCGTGTGCCGTCCACCTTCTCAAAAGAAACGTTGCAACCCTCTCGCCTCTCAAAAAAAACCCCATTCCAACAAAGGAGTTCAAGCACTTCCCATTCCACTGTAAGATCCGAATCCCTTCATCATGCCTTTTTCTTTAGTTTTATTTTTCCTTTAGCTGCCGTCGTCCGTCTTTTGCCTCGAGGTCCATCGGAGCTTCAAATCCCGTTACCATGGTTGTTGGTCGTGATGAAAAAAAAAATGTCGAGACTGGGTCGCAGGCAACAGGAACAAATTTTATAATTCATTTATTCAACGCCTTCTATTTTCCCCCTTGGAAACCATTTTTCCCCTATTGAAGGTCTATCCCTATTTTTCGATCGTCACCCCCATCTCGTTGGATTATTTTTTTTCCAGCACAATGTCTTTTTTGGCAGCGTGGGATGAACACACTCCTTCAAAAACCAAGCCATAAGTTGCTATTTCATAGTAACCCTTTTTTTTTAGTTCACCTGAAAAAAAAAGTGGCAGGTTCAACCTCCCCTCCCCCCTTTTTTTAAGAATCATTTCTTGGGAATATTTAAATATCATCGTTCGTTGGATATTTTTTTTTTCTTCGTCTCTTTTTTCTCTAATCTATTTATACCCTCACCACTCTTTCTTTTTTAAATTCCCATCCCATCGCGTCTGTGCTTTTTTTTCTCTCTTCTTTCATTCTTGCTGTTTTTTAATCGACCGACATGATGACTTCACCTATTCATTTATATGAACCTAGCACGGTTCCAAAGATGAGCATGGAAATGCCCATCCATCCCACTCAGCCATTGATTCCTGACTGTCCACCATCGCCTCCCGTCACTCCTCACCCACCCATGCAGCAAAAAGAACTGACCACATCGGCCAAATATTTAATGCACCACCGTCTTGATTCGGCTTTTTCTGCCAAATATGTGCTTCGTGAGGAACTGGGCAGCGGCGGCTTTGGCTTTGTGCTCGCCGCCAATGAACGCAAGTCTGGCAGAGAAGTCGCTGTCAAGTTCATTTTCCGGGACAAGGTGCCTTACCACGCCTGGGTCCGCACCGAGCAAGGTGTCCTTCCTATGGAGATCTACGTCCTCAAATACGTCCAACATCCCAACATTATTGGCTACATTGATCATTTTGAAGATGCCACCTTTTTTTATCTGGTCATGGAGTTGCACGGCACCCAATGGGGCCCCAACCAGCCGTGCGTGCCTGACCAACCCGCTTACAACGTCGACGCTGGCACGTCAACACCTCCACCCACCTCCACCCTCCCTCCTTTGTCACCGTCCTTGTCGGAAGATTCATGGACCTCTGAAGACGATGATTATCCACAACGTTTTACCCGCCGCACCTCCTGCGACCTCTTTGAATGCATTGAAAAACACCGCTCCTTTGATGAACCCCTGGCCAAACACATTTTTAAGCAAATTGTCGAATGCATCGCCCATCTCGACAAACTCGGAATTTACCATCGTGATGTCAAGGATGAAAACATTGTCATTGATGATCAATTAAGAGTAAGTCCCACCCCCCTAGTTTTGAAGGCGTAAAAAAAAATGGTCGCTGACTCGACCCTTTTTTTTCTCATCAGGTCAAATTGATCGACTTTGGTTCGGCTGTGATTTTGCCTAGGCATTATGGCGAACCCAAAAAGACATTCTTGTTCGAACAATTCTATGGCACTTTTTCCTTTGCCTCGCCCGAGATCTTGATGAAGAAACTGTACCGTGCCGAACCAGCCGAGATTTGGTCACTGGGCGTGCTGCTCTATACCATTCTGTTTGGCGAAATCCCATTCGTCAATGCCCAAGCTGCTATTGCCGGTCAGTGTGTCCCTCCCAAAAAGAAAGTGTCTTCAAAATGCTTCCATCTGCTCTCCTGTTTGTTGCAACGTCACCCTGATCATCGTCCCACCATCCATCAAGTTTTGACGCATCCTTGGCTCCAAGACAATTAATTGCACTTTTTTTCTTGCCCCTCGTCACCTTTCAACATGCTCTCTCCTTTCTAATATCCTAAAAAAAAACATCATTTCAACCTCCTTCTGCCATTGTGGTTTCCAGATCCCCCTTCTTTTTTTCCCATTCTTCATTTTGTACCCCATAGTATCCCTCCTTCTCCCTTTTCTCTCATTTCCTAATCGCTCATCTTATTTTTTTCTTTCACCGCATATTATCATTCCCATCTTTTTTTTTTTTGGTTTATACTCCACGTTTTCTTCATATTCCCCCATCCCTAATACCACCCTTTTTTTTACGGCCTTTTTCTCTCTGCATGGATATCCCCTCTACGTTCTTTTCATCATAATACCTTTGTCATCCTACTATATTACCTTAAAAAAATAGACCTTCCCAAGCACGTTTCCCTCCCAAAAAAAGTATTTCTAGTTTTTCCCCTACGACCCTTCTTTATTTAATACTGCTCATCATCGCTACTATGCATTTTATTTTTCTGCCTTTTCCGGCTTATATACCTTTATTTTACCTCATACACTCTTTTATGACACTTGTTTCTAAATATTAAACGTTTTCCCATGCTGTGATAGTTCACGCATGTTCTAGAATCTTAGAACGAAGTCGCCGGCGTTGCCTCAGCAACCGTTTGCCGGGTTCAGAAATTTTGACAACCAGCCACCTTGACAGCATAGGGAAAAAAGACCTTCCGCTTTTCCTTTTGTTTCTTTCTTTTTCTTTTTGATTGCTAATCACTAGGATCCTCTTCCCTTTTCTTTTGGACTTTTTTTTTCTTCTACTCTCGCTTAACAACAATGGCCTACGCTACCAAGGACGGAAAAGACACTGTCGTGTTTGTCGACAAGGATTACATTGCAAACCAAAAAGAAGAATCCGTACCAAAACAACAAGACAATGACCAAGACCAAGATCCTTCCGCAGCTGCTTATGATCCTGAAACTGGTGAAATTAACTGGGACTGCCCTTGTAAGTGCATGTACTATGGCGAAAAAAAAAATTGTCGAAATGTCTTGTACAATGACGGTGGCAAAAAAAAACAAAAAAACAAAAAAACAAAAAAAAAATATGTATAATACAGGATCAATGGCGAGAAAGACACGTCAGCCCTTGGCTCACTTTTTTATAGGTTTAGGAGGTATGGCACAAGGTCCTTGTGGTGAACAGTTCAAGGCTGCCTTTAGCTGTTTTGTGTACTCGGAAGCCGAACCCAAAGGTGTCGATTGCGTGGAAAAGTTCAAGGCCATGCAGGACTGTTTCCGCGAACACCCTGACGTTTATGGCGATGAATTGGACGATGACGAGGACGACGAAAAGCCCGAGGCCAAGGACGACCAACCCAAGGAAGACGAGCCTGTTACTGCTGCAAGCCCTGCTGAAGACGAACCCTCCACCGTCACTTCTTGGATCTCCTCGTTCTTCTCTTAAATCATCTTCCCTCTTCCCTCTCTCTTTAGACTATAGATCAAGACATACCTGTACATTAGTTCCTTTTCTTATTTTATATTTTTTTTACGTCTTTTCATTGATGCTCAATCACCCCTCTCTTCTCCTT
Source organism: Hesseltinella vesiculosa (assembly GCA_002104935.1). Lineage (NCBI taxonomy): Eukaryota > Fungi > Mucoromycota > Mucoromycetes > Mucorales > Cunninghamellaceae > Hesseltinella > Hesseltinella vesiculosa. Next base: position 21,610 of record MCGT01000046.1, read on the forward strand.
TGTTGTGGATAATTAAAAGCATATCCATCATTTGCATATTTATTGGGGGTTTGATCGTTTTCTTCTGGTGCGATTCTTCCCTTCCCTCTCCCTCTCTTCCCTGCGACAGGGCCTGCAGACGTGGACAAGGAAATGTGTCAGCTGCACATTGGCGGCATACAGGCACGGTGATTTTTGAGACTTGGCGAGAGCTCAGAAATTATGTTCGTGTTCACTTTATCACCCTTTTTCAGACAATCCTGGATGAAAATGGAAAAATAGGAACGGATCCTCGGTGGACAAAGCATGGTCGAACGAAGGCTAGTCAACACGTCCAAGCTTTTGTCCTGGACTCTGGGTACTTGCGGTCTACAAATTGGCCAATGAGGTTGTTCGCGGAAAATTAAACTCCGAGTGGTTCCAGCTCAAAAAAGGCACACAGACAGAAAGTCGGAATTTGAAAATCCCTATTCTGAAAAAAAAAAAAAGATGCTTGAACCCACTGCCGAATTTTTTTCATTTTTCGAACATGCGCTATCTGGCACCTTTGGGATAAATGGATCTATGTGAAACTTCCTGTGGGTGCACGGACTTATGAATGATGATGATACTGAAAAAATTAGATCGATTGGAGAAGGTTGCCCAGCCAACTTGCTGCGAGGTTAGTTTTGTCACCTCGGATTCCTCAGCTAAAAAATTGAAAAAACGGCTCATTTTTGCCAGAGGACCCTCCGGCGATCTGACCAAAACTTAGTCCTACGCTCACCCAAATCTGATTCAACCCAATTTTTGCACACAAGTGCAAAATGATGAGGGAACATCTTGGCTGAAGCCTCTTGCTTTTTAGACGTGGTGGCAAACAACTGGCGGCGGCTGATAACCCGCAGCCTCGGTGCGTGCAGGAAGAACTGGTTTCCTTGTGGATCAGCGGGTTGCTTTGGCTGAATCTACGACCATCACGGCCGTTCTGGAAGAAGTCGTTTTTGCCTCATCTAAAAGCCCACCGGAAATCTGCATAAAAAAATGAAAATGTGAAATACAGTAAGCACTTCTTCATATTCTGCCTCGTGCTTTTAAGCGTTCTCTTTTCTAGTGAGAATTGGAACGTACTGAAAAAAAGTGGCCACTTTTTTTTTTTTTTTTGATTCTCCTCTCTCTCTCTCTCATTTTTTTGTTGTTGTTGGTGCAGTTGTCATGTCCAGCAAAAAGAACAAATCCAAACCTTCTACTGCCTCCAATGTTGGTAGACCAAATAGTAAGAAATCGGCGGGCAAAGACGTGGCATCCAGCGATGGCAGCAACGACAATAAGAAATCGATCTTTGGCGATTGGACTGGCAAGACGCCTGTAACGCTTTTGCACGAACATGCGCAAAAGAATGAATGGGAAAAACCAGTGATTGATATGGTCCACAACAAACAGGGCTTTCTTGGCTCTGTACGATTGAGTAAACGCAACAAAAAGACAGCACAGATGCAAGTCGTGACCTTCGCCCCTCCCCCTGAAATCAGCCAGCCCACCTCCATGGAGGCTCGCCATGCTGCGGCAACCTATGCTTTGCATCGAGTCAACTCCCACATGCCCATGTACCGTATCCTGCCTCCTCAATATCGTGATTACTGGCGCCAGTTTGATGAATGGAAGACCCCAAGCAATGGCTGGCAGTATGCTCCTGATCCGTTTACAGCCCAACCTCCGGCGCCTGTTCCCAAATCGAAACGGGATCGTTCGCTTCCTTCCAAGGAACACGCCAATGCCACCATCCCCCTCCCCCCATCGGCCATCGCCTCTGTCCTGTCTTCCACCTCTTCTTCGTCAGACACCAAGCATGTCCGTGGTTCATCCGTCAACCCTGAACAGAGCGACGATGCCATGCGCCAGTACTGGGCCAGTCTACCTACTATCCACATGACACTCGAAAACCGTGACATGGTTGAAAAAGTCATCCGTCAATCCGCCACTATCTATGAACCCGTAAGCAACCCACCACCTTTCTCCCTCTCTCTGCATCTACCAGGATTGACGTGCTTGCGCTTCGCTCCTTTTTTTTTTTTTTTTTTTTTTTTGCTCCATGTAGGTCAAAAAACCATTGCCAGCCCAACAGTCAAAAAAGATCGTGGAGCAATTGGTATCGATGGGCTTCCGCACCACCCATGCCAAGGAAGCACTTGAATATTGCTCAGACGTGAATACCGCATTGGATTGGCTTTGTAAGCATTTACTTGAAAAATACAGAGAAGAAGCACACGAACTTACGATTACTTATGATTTTGGCTAGGTTTACACGTGCCTGAAGATGGTAGGATCAAAAGGAAGAGAGGCCATATGAGAGGAGAGCATTGGTTATCCTTACCTTTTTCTTCTACGTACAGATCTACCAAGTCAATTCCTGCATGCAAGCTACAACCCCAAGATGACAACCATTGCACACACCTCAGAAACGCTGAGCAGGGATTGGCGCATCAAGCGGATGATGGGCTTTGGCTATCCCATGTCTGCGTGCGAAACTGCCATGACCAGCAACGACGACAAGGATGATCTAGCGCTGCTGTGGCTCCAGCAGCAATTGATGCATGGCCTAGACAACGACGATGAGATAGAGCTTGATCCAGAGTCCTGGATGGATGAAGAAACCAGGTCCATGGTCGTGGACGAAGAAACAATGACTCTGCAATCCATTTACGACACCAGCTTTATCGATACCAAGGATGAGGATGGCCGCCGCCATTTCAAGATCCATATTCCTGTCCATCTCGACGCGAAACACCCCCAGCACCCGCTTATTCTGGACATCATGTTTGCCTCCAGCACCTCCTCCACCATGCCCATGTACCCTGATGCAGCACCCATCATTTTGATCGACTGCGAAGGTCTGCCGTCGTACCTCAAACTGGCGATGACCCAGGGCCTCGTCCAAGAAACGCGCCAGCATGTGGGCATGCCTATGGTGTACATGTGTGTCGAATGGCTACAGGACCACGCCAGTACCATGATTGCCCATCCTCCCAAGCTCCGCAAAGTGACTGACGGGATGCTCATGATCCACCAGCACCTGCGTGACAACGTCAGCCACCATGACAAAAAGAAAAAGAAGAAGCACCACCACCACCAGCCCCAGCAGGACGGCAAGACCGAAGCTCTCGCTGCTCAGTTGATCCAGGCTCTTGCCAACTTGCACACATCTGATGCCTATGCACCCTTTGCTACCGTCCGTTCTCGTTTACCTGCTGCCACCTTTCAAGAAAAAGTCGTCCAAGCTGTCTTGGCGAATCAGGTCACCATTGTCTCGGGTGAAACAGGGTGTGGCAAAACCACGCAGGTTCCTCAGTATATTCTGGATCAGCAGATCAACAGCAGTCGAGGCCCTCACTGCCAAATCATCTGTACCCAGCCTCGAAAAATCTCAGCCATTGGCGTTGCAGGTAAAGAGGTGGCAGGAGCTTAGGGTTTCCGTTTAACCTTTTTTTTTTTTTTTTTTTTTTTGGTAGAACGTGTGGCAGCTGAACGGTGCGAAATCATTGGTGAAACGATTGGGTATGCAATTCGTGGGGAGACGAAGGTATCCAAGCAAACGCGGCTCCAGTTTGTGACCACGGGTGTGTTGCTTCGCCGATTACAAAGCGACCCAATGCTGCAAGGCATCAGTCATGTCATGGTGGATGAAGTACACGAACGATCTGGTAAGTAGTATTGAAGGAAGGCATGAACCACCAAAGTTGATTCTTTTTAAAAGTGGACAGCGACTTTTTGCTGGTGCTATTGCGCCAGCTGATGGAAAAAAGGAAGGATATCAAGATTATCTTGATGAGTGCCACCATCAATCAAAAGCTCTTCTCAGACTACTTTGGAGGCTCACCTTGCTTGACAATTCCTGGTTTCACACATCCTGTGCAAGACTTGTAAGCGTCTTGGTGGGGGCGAGTCTGAGAGAAAGAGACCGTCTGACGTTTCCATTCATTAGCTATTTGGAGGATGCACTGCATATGGTGACGACGGGTGGACCGCTGGTGAAAGGAAATAAGCTAGTGGCTCAACAGGACGACCAGAATGCTTGGGCAGAATGGCAAGTGCCGTATTTGGAACAAGGCTATCATGCCAAGGCGGTGCACTGGCTGGCCAAGTACCGAAACCAGGACAAGATTGACTATGACCTGGTGGCTAAGACAGTCGATTACATTGTATCTAGTGATCAGGACCATGTGCTGGACGATGGTACACGTCCGGGGGTGCTGATTTTTATGCCCGGTGCGATGGAAATCAAGAAATGTGTCGAAACGATTCAACAGCAAGTGCCTGGAGCGGGGCTTGAAGTGGTTCCTCTGCATGCCAACCTGTCCCCGCAAGAGCAAGCACGTGTCTTCAAACGCGTGCCTGCAGGTACTCGCAAGGTGGTGGTGGCGACCAACGTAGCCGAAACTTCCATTACTATCGAAGGTATCGTATATGTGATCGACAGCGGCCGTGTCAAGGAAACCCAGTACGATGCGCAGAGCAACATGATGCATCTTGTCGAAACCTGGGCTTCAAGAGCCTCATGCAAGCAACGGCGTGGTCGTGCCGGTCGTACTCGGCCTGGCCAGTGCTTTAAGCTCTTTAGCCGGTCTACCGAACAAGATAAAATGGCCAGCCAGCAAACCCCTGAACTCTTGCGCACCCCTCTGGAGCAGCTCTGTTTACAAGTCAAGGCCATGGGCGAAGGCGATGTTGTCCAGTTCCTGCGTCAAGCCATTGATCCGCCTTCCATGGCAGCCCTTGAAACAGCTGTACGTACACTCAAGGCCGTTGATGCTCTGGATACCCAAGACCAGTTGACCCCGCTTGGCATGCACATGGTGAGCGCTTTTTTTTAAGCCGGAAAATAACTGACAACCGTTTTTTATTTAAAGGCATCCATTCCTGCTGACCTCCGTATTAGCAAAATGTTATTGTTGGGGTCTATTTTCAAATGTCTTGATCCCATCCTAACGATTGCTGCCACCATGTCGATGAAAAGCCCGTTTGTGTCCCCTATGGATAAACGTGAAGAAGCTCGCAAGTAAGTGGCAATGGGGGGAAAACGGGAATCACTGGCGCTGCAGCGGAGACTAATAGTTTTTTTTCTTTCATGATCCTCAATAGAGCCCGTGAGCAATTCTTCTTTGGACGAAGTGACTGGCTGACGGATCAACGCGCATTTGATGCCTGGCATCGAGTGATCAAAGAAAATGGAATGCGAGCGGCGCGCAAGTTCTGCGAAACCAACTACGTGTCGTTTGCAACGATGACCGAAATACAGGCGTTGAAGCGCCAGTATGCCGATGCCTTGCAGGACATTGGTTTCTACAACCGAAGCAACGCGGACCATTACAATGCCAATGTAGATCAAATCAATCTGCTCAAAGCCATTGTCTTTTCTGGGCTCAACCCTCACTTGGCAAGAATCAAAACCCCTGAAACCAAATATGACAAGATTATCAGTGGCACGGTTGAACGGAAAAAAGAAGCGCGCGAATTCAAGTATTATACAAAGGATGACGGTAAGCTGTAGGAGAGACTAGAGAAAAATAACTCATCAGTCACGCTTGCGCGTTTTTGCGTTTTTTTTTTTTTTTTTCCTAGGCCGAGTCTTTTTACATCCATCGTCGATTTTATTCAACCACAATCAATATGATGCTGCCTATCTAACCTATTTTTCTCGTATGGCTACTTCCAAGACATTCCTTCGAGATGGGACCGAGGTGCCGAATTATGGGCTGCTCTTCTTTGGTGGCCAGGTACAGGTGGATCACCGCGGCCGCGGTCTGGTCATTGGCGAAGATGGCTATGTCAAATTCAGGGCCTGGTCAAGAGTGGGCGTGCTTGTCAACCAATTGAAACGGCTGTTTTCGGTCGAGTTGGATGCGAAGATCAAGCAACCTGATCTGGACGGTAAAACAAAACAAAAATGGAGGCATCGCCCATTCACTCCTCTTTTTTTTTTTTTTTGCTCAGTGTCCTCTTCTGGGGTGGTTAGAGCTATGGTTGAGTTGTTGTCCAAAGATGGTTTATAGATGTGGAATGCTCAAATTACAGTAAAAACAAAGTTTGATGTGATGATCAGGGAAATGGCGCAACGCGCGGCATAAAAAAAATTTTTTTTTCTGGCTGGGTCATTGGGCAACTGCGGCAATTCCAGTCCATCTTAAGATTTTTGACAGGTCGCCGCAGCGGTGAGGGTTTTTTTTTTTTCCTCATCTGCAATGCCTTGCTGTTACGGCCATGAAACAAAGAACACGACTGAACTTTTGGGTCTGGACATTCACATGACATATTCCTGACAAATGGCACGTTGCTTGTTATGGTGTCTCCGGGCACGTTTCGTGCGAGGGCTGGTCTTTTTTCAAGCGGAGGTTTCATCAGAAAAAAGTTTTTTCATTCTCGAGGATTCTGCGACCTTCGTGTTGATGCTCCGCCTCGCATCCTGAGAATCATTAAAAAGGAGCCGTTTTCCTTTTTCTGCATTCCCTTTTTCTCTCTTTTCTCCTTTATCCAATATCCTTTCCTTTTCCTTACCCTCTTCATAAACATGGACTTGTCTTGGTGTATTATGTGCGATCAACGTATCGATGAACCTTTGGAAGGCAGCTTGTATTGCTCTGAGCAATGCCAAGCTCGTGATCTTCAACATTGTCAACTCGATGCACCTTCCACTTCACCTCGAGACTCATTGGATCAGTCTCGTGTTTACAAACAAGATCAGCAAGACGATGCCTGGGCTCAAGACTCGAGCACTAACAAACTGTTGCAGCGTCTCAAGACCGTCCGTACCAAGCAACAGCGCCAAGCCAAGCAACAAACCTCAGCCTACCCTTGGGATTTGCTGTACTCTCGTCCCCGCAACAAACGCCCCATTTTGGTGAAACGATGCCAGCCAATGGTCGCCAGCTCCCTGACCACGGCCACGGCCTTTTTTGCCCCCAAGTCTTCCATGGCCTAAATCCCATGCCGCTCGCTATTTCCCAGTCTACATTGTCTTGCATATCATAAGTTAAATCCAAAAAAATACCCTCTCGCATTATAAATTATCCCCCCGACTCTCCTTATACATTCAAAAAAATAACCTCCCCTTCCTTCATGAAAATAATAAAAAAAACCCCACCCAGCCTTTTTTTGGGGCTTTTTTTTAATATAATTTTTTGCACCAACACAATGACTGCACTACTGACAATATCGCAAAGCAGCTGAGCATGGTGGAATTATTCCAACTGACAGGACAAGGCGAGGCTAGGACCCAATGCAAGGCGGTTTTGCTGAGATACTGGGACCGTTTCAAGGCTTTTCCATGCATGTGCCATCCTGCCCATCCAATCGATTCATTGGGAAATTAAGAATTCACTGGCATCTGCTCAAAGCTATGGATAAAATAAAATAAGAACTCCTGGCTAGATAAATCTCTGCAAAAGGCCACCATCTTGCATTTCTTTTTCATCTTCGTTCTCAGTAAAAGTCATTTCCCTAAACGATCAAGGAGATTAGCAACCAGAAAATGGTAGCAAAGAGCTTGATGGAACCAGTTCAACTGTCAACATACGCCATTCGTTCTCTGAAAGCTCCCAGCCACAACAATTCGTAACTGCTGAACCACATCATTGATGTCTGCTAAATGGGTGTGCTCGCTTGCTATTAAAATCATTCAAAGTCTTATGCCACGAACGATTACCCTGACACCATGCATTGACAGATGTGACAAGGTAGAATGAGAATCCTGCAGCTTATCCCATCAGAAACCCAATGACAAAGAGCGAGGCGCAAAGGAAAAAAAAAGGGACTGCCAAAAAACTCCGTTCCTGTTGAATCCTGGTCAACATGTGCATGCATGAAAAATGGTGTTGGTTGAAATCCCAAGCTCCCTGCAAGACCATGCTGACCCGAAGCTCCATGCTCCAAGCTTATTGAACCGGGGTTGGCAGGGGTGCCTAAGCTATGGGCGAAGGCAATTTTTTTTTTTTTCGATGTCAAAGGCAATTCCAGGACAAAGACAACCTCCCTCCGCACAGCTTCATTCAGGGCTCTTTTGGTGAAGTAAATAACGGAGTCCGAACCGCCGGCTCATAATTTTATGCTCCACCTCTTGCTCATTTTTTCATGATTTACCTCGGGATCCGATTTATCGGGATAACGCCAATGTTGAATTTACCTGGCAGCCGAGTTCAGTGATGCTGGAGGTGGTTCCATTTTTACTCGGGTCTGACTGGTCCGTTCGTTGCAGGTTTGCATTTTCAATCGCAAATCCAGGGGTTTTCTAACTCACAACAGGGTGCATGAAGTCCAAAGTCAGGCAAGCCATCCCATGGATACTTCTTTACCGTCGGATCTTCACAAAAGATGTAGTCGATTTTTAATGTTGGGCAAGGTCTGAGAGATTGCCTCATCATTTGTGCACGTGTCTGATTGATTTTATTAGTTTGTCACCAAGGCTGAGAGCCCTCGTCACCTCTTTTGAAGCAAGAATGTTCTTAAGGACCCCCTCTTATTTCCTAAAGTTGGGGAAAGGCTCAGTTTATTTCAAAATACACAGAATGATTAAAAAAATGGCACTTTGTTGTCTGAAAAAGGGAGATTTGTGGCCAAGTCAAGGGTCGCATGACACGTCAACAAGCCCGAGACGTGATCTGCTTTATTTGTTTCAGGGACAATGACAAAAATAAAACAGTGAACAAGCCCACTCAAAAAGGCAAAAAGCCTTTTGACTATTTCCAGTCAAGGCCAAAAAAAAAAATGAGAGTGAGGAACCCCCAATTTTCCCTCATTACGTCGATCCCTTTTTTTATGATGTGGCTCACACTGGCCAATGAAAATACAAGAAAAGTGATTTCACACTAATTCTTCCAAACTTCATTTGGCAGCCATTCGTGAATCAAAAAAAAAAAAACCACCATGGATGCTACACAAGCACAACCTACAAAATCAGTGCACGTTTTTTTTTTTACCCAGGATGAGAGTTTTATTTTTTTTGCATTGCTGTGGCTGCGTATTTTTTTTTATTCTTCCACATTTGCTTCTTTGTGTTTACCTTTTTGTACCTGATTTTTCTTGAGATTCCTTCGTGGATCCGGGAAGGACTGCCAAGTGTTGGACCCACTGTTTTTAATTTCCGACACGTCCATATATGGTAAGGTGGGATTTGATGGAAAGCTAATCAGAGGCTGGATGTGAAAAAGGCCCCCCAAAAACCAACAAAGAAACATCTCCTCTCCTTGGGCTAGGTTCGTTGTCTTTTTTTTTTGCTCCTCAATCAAAAAATTTATCCAATCGCTTGGCAACCACTTTAATCATTTTTCCACGTTTTGTCGAAACAGAGAGAAAAAGTTTTATGTTTTTACAAGGGAAAGCCATGGACGTACAGGCATAATGAGCAAAGATGATACACATGTAGCCATAAAGGAAACGTCGTCATACGTTGTGAAAGAGAAAGAAAAAAAAAATGCTCTCGCGGAGACCAAGGAAATGCTCCTAATAAAAAAAAAAAAGGTTCCTTATTTTTTGGCTTGCAATTTTTTTCTTCTTCTTTCTTTTCTTCAATTTTTTTTTTTTTTTTGGTGACCTTTCCCTTGTCCCTCGTTGTCGCTCCCTTTACATTTTCTGTTCCTTGTATATCCAATTTAATATTTTCCTTTAGACTTTTTTTTTTTTGCCTCTAAATTTTGAATGATCCGCAAAGTCTTGGTGGTGGTGGCGATTTATACGTTAATTTATTGGAGCTCACATTTGTACCATATCAATGCACCAAATCTCGGCATGCCAGTGAATTGGCAGTGCAGCAAAAACTATGCATCAGTCGATAATTCGACACAAATATTTATTGGTATCTTCACTACAGCCAAGGGCTTCGAGCGACGACAACTGATCCGCAACACCTACCTCCAACATATACCAGACAACGTCATGTACAAGTTTGTCATGGGCAACGACGCTCCAAGAGACGAAATAGACACCTATCATGATATCCTGCCATTGGACATTGAAGAGAACATGAACGAGGGCAAGACCTATGAATATTTCAAGTTGATGGCTGATGTGTTTCGTGACCATCCAGTGGATTTTGTGCTCAAGGCTGACGACGATTCCTATCTTTACCTCGACCGCTTGTATCAGGACCTGTCAAGGACACCAAAGTCAATGAGCTATTGGGGCTTCTTAGTTGGCAACACTTTTATGGGTGGGGAATGTTATGGCTTGTCTTTTGACCTTGTGCAGTGGGTTGCCACTAATGAGATCGCTGCCAAATACAAGGTTGGCCATGAAGATTCACAAGTTCAAAAATGGTTTGACTGGAGTGACACCGCTGTCGACTATCAGATCCGCAACTGTCGCATTCATGACTACATTGAATCCAACACTGTCTATTCAAAACATATTGACCTCAACGCCAGCATGGTCGTTCACGCCCTCAAAACCGATGATCACTTTATGGATGTACATACGATTATGGAGCAAGTGCGCCAGTGATGGAGATAAAGAATTAGAGTTTCTCCTATTTTTTTTATTCTCTCTCCCTTGTTCACCCTCCACCCTAAAGTATGATCGCGCATTGCTGTAGACCCATCTTTGATTCCCATTTCCTTTTTTCTTCATCTCTTTTTCCTTGAAAAAGAATGAAAAAAAATCGAAAAATAATAAAATAAGCAAAATTGAGAAAAATAATAGGACCTCCCCCCAGTGGTGTTTCTATTTCTGTAGGTGGCAACACAACAGCATCTTGGTATTCTTTTTTCCCCTGACAACAAGTGTCACCCGTCTCACTTGGTGTAACCATGGCAACCAAAATGAATGACCGCACGCCTCTCCTATTTTTCTCAGCCTTTTTTTTTTCTCTTCGCAACTTTCCAACTGCTTTTTATTATTATTCCTGCGTGCATGCTCTTTGATATTCACAAGCAGAGTTTTAGCAGCATCTTTGAAAAGTATCGGCAAGAACATGAAGAAGAATCTACCTTTGAAACTTGCGTAACGCTTTGGAAAACGTATGACCTGGTTGACGTAAGTTCTCGTTTTGTTCATTCTCTTCCCACCCACCTATTTTTTTTTTTTTTTGCATAATCTTCTCAGCCAAGCATCACATTGGAAGATCGACTTGTTATACTTTATCTCCTTTACGCGTATTATAGACAGGACAACGTTACTTGCAATCCATTCTTGTGCTTTTTTCTGGAATGCTTGAATGGTCAGCAACGCGCAGGCTGGCTGGAACGATGGTTTGTCAATGCCCTGTTGAATGGATCCATTCTCAAGGTAGGACAAGGGACTAAAAAAAAAAAATGTGGCGAGTATCATTTGCAAAAGAGAGTTTGTGTCTGACCAATTTTTGTGAGGCAGTGTGAACAGGAACCGCCCAGCGAAGTGGCTGATGAACCCAACAAGCACTTGGCTGCCAATGGCTTTCTTACCATTGAGAGCGTGACGGAGCTTCACCGAGCTGTTGCACAGCTGCTGGACCCGTAAGTCTAGAAGGAAGCAACCTTGTGGAGGCTGATGCACCTCGTTTGGATCTTGTAGAGAGGAGACTGTGCAGCCGTGGCCAACCATTGACAACATTTCCGTTCAAGACGAAATCAAGACCAGCATCGCCAAGGTAAAGCCAGATGAGCTGCAATCGGGAGGCTGATCTGTGCTTCTTCAGATCCCGTCAAGCAAGATGCAGGACCACGTCGAGGCGATAGCCTACCTGGCCAGCCTCTTGCAAGACGCCACAACAAGGACACTGACCATTCGTGAAATCAAGGTAGCCTGGCCGGCGAGTGTAGGAATAGCTTGCTCATCTCTCTTGCTGTTTAGATCCTGACGCAAGTCAGCAAAGATCTGCCCCTCCTTTTGTATCAACTACCTCTTCAGCTGGAACAAATCCATTTACTCGTAGACCGGAATCAAATGCTGGCGATGGAAGTGGTTCCGGTCTTGTTGATGGGCCCATTGGCCGAACGGTAAGCTGCCCATGCCGACGTCCGCTTTAGAAAGAGCTCACTTCTCCTTCTATCCGCTAGTTATTGGGATGCCTTGGTACAGCATACCGTGAGCACCAACACCTTGGAAGTAATTCACCATTGCCTGATCACACGAAGCGTGCCTGTGCAACGGGAGCTTATCCATTTGACCGTTGATCTTGCCATCATCACCTGTACCGAAGCTGATTATACCCATGAAGAAAAATACGTGCGAACAGTAAGTCCACTGAAGAAACACCAATCTTCTGTATATTGACGCCTTCTCCAGTTTTTAAAATTCATCCAATCCCTCCATGACCATCAGCTTGTAGACTATGCCAACCATGTGCCTGGGCTCCAATCCTTTTGTATCCAATTCCTACACATCCGAGGCGTCTCTGCTCTGTATAAAACCATCAGCAACATCCAAGTGCAGGAATAGAAATAAAGTGGTCTAAAATCGTAGCCACAGGCAACAGGGAAGCCGTATGTTTTATATATACAAAAATGTGAGAGAGATTACATCATTTGGCTTTGGGATTCGCGTTGGATTCTGTTAACGTAAGATCGGGACACAACATTCCAGGCTTCCATGTAACGATCCATGCACTTGGACAAACATTGTTGTTCACCGCTTTCAAGACGAGCACCAGGCTTGGGCACACACTTCAAGTAGCACTTTTCGTTGATTTTCTATAGGAAATCAAAAAAAAAAAACCGCTCATCAGTATCGTACCATCTGACTCGTCTACGAGTAGGGTATTACGTTGATAAGTTCTTGAGCATTGGCCATGGCCAATTCGCCACGGACTTGTTCCATGACTTCCTGCTTCTTGTTGCTCTGCACAGAAAGTAAACAGAAAAAAAAAAAGGAGTTGATTTGATGTTGATCGCTTTGAGAGATCGGTGATCCTGTTTTATGGATTTGCTCATTACCAATTCACCGCTGCCAAAGTTGTTATATTCGCTCATGTTTTTGATAAAGATGGGTCTATGTAGAAGAGAAGAAAAAGAAAAAAAAAAACTAGCCTGTTTTTTTTTTAATGGCTTTTTTTCCGGGGGTTGAAATCCGCCGGGGCGACAAAACGGACAACATCCTTTTTCGTGCCTTTTTTCCACTCTTTCATCTTGATACCATGACCATATACAATCTGTACATTTTTGATAGACACTGTCAATGTATTTATTTTCAAAAATGGACCCATGCCCCCAAAGGTAGTGCTAGCGCCAATACCAGTCAAACCGGAAGCCGATTAGGGTCAAGGCTGTCGCATTCCACCACTTCATCATCCGAGCCAATGAACACCACACAACTATCATCCCACAACCAAAGCATTCCCGAAGGTGCGTTGCTAACGCAGCAAAGTGGCATGGCTGCCGGTAGCATGATTTCCATGGAGGAAGAAGCCAAACTGGTCTATGGTGTGATCTTGTCCCTGCGCAACTTTGTGCGCAAGCTGTCTTCGACGTCCGACCACGACGGCTTTATTTCCTACCGCACAAGCACCTACCGGCTTCATTATTACGAAACTCCCACCGGTCTCAAGTTTGTGTTGAACACAGATCCCCAGACGGAAGGCATGAAGGCAGTGCTCAAGCAGATCTATGTCCAGCTTTATGTCGAGTTTGTGGTCAAAAACGGCCTGATGCGCTTCGACGACACGCGATGGGAAATCAGCCAAGGCTTCCTCTCCCAACCCCAGGCCAACGAAGATACTCCCCATTCCACTTCCCACACCTCCTTCACCCCTGCCCCGCCTGGCAATATATCCAATGAACTTTTCCGTTTGGCGGTAGATCGTTTTGTCCGTAGCCTTTCTTCGTTTGAGCAAAAATGAAGCACTGGTTTCCTATTTATTTTTTTTTTTTTTGCGCTTCTCTCCAATGAAAATGAATACGTTGATGCCTTGGATTACATTAAAAATATCGTCGGCATTTGAAAAATGGCCAGTGGTGGTTTTTTTTTTTGCACTTTTGAGATGATGGATATAGCGAGCCATTTGCATAGGCGCAGAAAATAATAAATAGCGAGGGTACTGAAAAAACCAGGTCGATTGGTGGTGATCACCCAGCCAGAATTGTGTCGATTTCGTTCTGGGTCCTCTGATTCTCCAGCCAAAAAAAGCGACAAAGTCGGCCAACTTCCCATGCCAACCCCTTCCTTCATGGATCAGACCAAAAAAAAAAATCGAATCAGCTCAAATTTTATGCACAAATAAGCCATGTCGGTAGAAGGTCAAGGCTAAAGTGGCTGATCATTTGGAGCTTGCGACGACCAGCGAGAGACGTTTAAGCCATACAGCTGCGATGCAAGGCTGGTACACAACACTGGAGCAGCCGAACCCAAAAGTGAAAAGCAGATGGTTGATATCCTCCACTTGCTTTTACCTCAAGAGGCTTCGTGCTGTTGCCATGGTGGTCAAGGTAAGAGCACATGCTCTAAAAGAGGTGATGGAAAAAAGGAAAAGGAAGCCAGTAGGACAGCTCAAACTCAATTTTTTGTTTCTTTTTTACATTCCAACTTTATTGTGTTTTGGTTAATGCTCAATGTCATTGGCAAGAAACAGCACCCTTGTGAAGGCTGCAGAGAAAGGAAAAAGAAATGCTCAGGCGCATTCCCATGCCAAAGGTAAAGACATGACCTGATCCAAAAAAAAAAAAAAAACTGGCTTCTTTGAACTAAAACTCTCTTTTTAATCGATTGACACTGTGTTAGGTGCCAACACCTACGAATACAATGTGTGATTGTCGACACTGTGTCACCGCCTGATCATGATTATACTCGACTCTTACAGCAACAAACTTTGTATGATCAAATCAAGTCGCTACAGCAGAATATCATCCACCTTGAATCATCGCTCCAGCTACTGCGCCAACATGACCAGCAGCACCAGCCGTCATCGTCTATGGCATTGAAGCAGCGCAGTGAACAGAAACAAGCTGCCACACACTTTGTCCAGCAATGGCAAATCACCCTGCGGCGCCATGGCATGACCATTGAAACGAACATTCGCACCTTTCACGATCTCGATCAGCAGTTGCTTGTGCTGCTGACCACCGGCCATCCCACGTCAGCCGCTTCGTTGGGGAGCTCGCCCGCTGCCTTTCCTGTCCGGCATCTCCAACGACACATGCCACTCTGGCTGTTACGCCGAGGCGCGTTCCGCGTGGAACTACAAAATGTGCGTCAAGTTCCGCGTCGACGGATCGAGCGGCAGCTACAAGACGGTCCTCCTTCACCGCACTGCACCACCGAAGCCTTTGTGATGAACAAGCTTTGCTTGCCGTTGATCCGAGCCTTGTTCGACTGCTACCTGAGTTACCAAGTGTTCCTGCACCGACCGTCCTTCTTTGCTCACTTTGTCGACCCCGTCATTCGGCTCCAAGCCCAGTCCGGCGGCCTGATGTTTTTAGACTCGCCTGTTCTCTGTTCCCTGGCGGCCTTTGCCATGGTCATCTCTTGCCGCCATACGTTCCAGCTTGTGCCTGCCAACTTTCGACTCCTGGTTGCAGAAGAGTTTGCTGCGCGTGCTCGGGATCTGGTCGACTTTGACGAGGTGTCCCTGGCCTCGCTGATCACCTTGACGTTTCTAGCACTTTACTACTCTCGTGTCTACGACGCCCAATCCACCACCCGGTACCTGGACATGGTCTTCCGGCTGCGTACCCTCTGGGAAGAAGCGAGTGAGGTGTTGGACCCCGGCCTGCAAGAACTGTACAAGCGATTGCACTGGGCCATGTTCAATGCAGCCATCCGCCTTCAATACTTTGCCAACCAACGTGGTGTGCCTCTGACCCGATCACCAACGATGGCAACTGGCCAGGCCAATCATCGTCCACATCCTGTCCTTGGCTTGCTCAGGCAAGATCGTCCACGGTTTGTACGCCTGGCGCTGCCGGATGAGCCTGATCATCTTCACATGATCCTGGAAATGCACAGTGTCATGCAACCAATGATGGCCATCCTGCACTCGTACATTGGGCAAGTGCGATTTGAAAGCAATGACCAAATCGATCTGACGCTGCTGTCCGACACCGAGTCAAGGTTCCAAACCTTTTATCGCAAGGTACCTGCGCACCTGCATCTGGATCTCGACCCGCTCCTGGACCGGGTGCCGTCGGAAAAAACGCCTCTGGCCCTTGGCATTGCTCTGAAAAAGCGGCTGGATGCCCTGATGATGTCGGCCGGCCGAGCCCAGCTGGACTTCTTGCCGAAACTGTTCCTTGCCATGGCCTATCTCCAAGGCCGCGTGTCACTGTATGAGCCGTTCCTGCAGGATCTGGAAGAGGAATCCCTCGCCCGTCGACTAGGTCTACTGGATCCACAAGGCCTACCGATGATGCCGAAAGGCACAGACGTGCCGTCGCCACCTCCTTCGTTTGCAGCCAAAGAGCAACACATGCCGTCACCTGACTCCTCGGCCGCAGCGTCACCTCGTCAGCCTCCGTCTGGCTCGCTGCTGGCGCAACAGCAATGTACCAAAGCAGCGGTTCTACTGACGTACTTGATGGAATATGCACAGGTGCTTGGCTTTCACTGTCAATTGGACTTGGCGGTGTTGCTGACGGTGTGGGACGTGCATATGCGGAATGCATGCTTGGATGGCCGACCGCATCTGTCGGAACATACCATTCACCAAGCACGACATGGACTGAGCCAGTGCTTTGCCATCTTACGCCAAGGTCATTTCTTTGGCTGCGCTCAAGATACCCTCCAGTCGTACTTTGCCCACGTGGAACGTTTGCTTGCTGCCACTTTGGATGCCCAAGCTCCCACGTTTGCTCCACGATACCCAGCTTAATTTTTTTTTTTTTTTTTTTTGCCACGCATTATTTCATTATAAACTGCGGCCTCCCCATTCTCTCATTTTTCAGGATGAAATCACCCTTTTATTTCAGCCAAGGGAAATTAAAGACAAGCCATTCATCATAAATAAATAAAAAGGGGAAAGAAGTTGCTTGTGGTCACTTTTTAACAAGGGTGAGATGGGATGGGAAAGGAGGGTCGAAAGAGAGGGAGTCTTTTTTCTGTTTGGCCCACATCAGTGAAAAATGTCGTTTGTTGATTGGTGCGGTCAAGAAAGCAAGACATATAAAGTGCTGGCGGGAAAAAAAAAACAGGACTGGCAAAAAGGCAGGCCACCAAAAAACGCTAAGAAAACTTAAGCTCCCCTTTTTTTTTTTTGTTTTCCTTTTCATCATCTTTTTTTCTCTTTTAACCTTTACCAATTTTAAAAAAAAGTCATCATGGGGTTGAGCTTCTCCAAGTTATTTACCGATCTCTTTGGCAAGAAGGAAATGCGTATTTTGATGGTTGGTTTGGATGCTGCCGGTAAAACCACCATCTTGTACAAGCTCAAGTTGGGTGAAATCGTCACCACCATTCCCACCATTGGTAAGAAATAGAACACAGCTTTAAAACAGCTGACCCATCTCACCATCATCTATAAACTAGGGTTCAATGTGGAAACTGTGGAATACAAGAACATTTCCTTTACTGTTTGGGATGTCGGTGGTCAAGACAAGATTCGCCCCTTGTGGAGACATTGTAAGTGTTTTGGACAGTGCGTGTTAAAAAGAAACTCATTTTTTTTTTTCTGGCTTCAGACTTCCAAAACACTGAAGGTATCATCTTCGTGGTGGACTCCAACGATCGTGACCGTATTTCGGAAGCTCGTGATGAATTGCAACGTATGCTCAATGAAGATGAATTGCGTGACTCTTTGTTGTTGGTCTTTGCCAACAAGCAAGATTTGCCCAATGCCATGAACGCTGCTGAAATCACCGACAAATTGGGTCTTCACTCTCTTCGTAACCGTCACTGGTACATCCAATCTGCCTGTGCCACTAGTGGTAAGTTGGTTTTTTCTTTTGGAATGAGACTTTGCCACGTGGTTTTTTTTTTTTTATCACAATCTTGGTGTTTGGTGATTTGATAGGTTTACTTACCTTTTTATTTTCCTCAGGTGATGGTCTTTATGAAGGTCTTGAATGGTTGTCTTCCAACTTGAAGCGACGATCTTAAATGATGTTGGCTAGCCTATCACTTTTTTTTTTTACGTTGGAATGATTCTAATTTAGTGGTCATTGATTTCCCTATTTTTTTTTTTTTATTCACTCACTCACACTCTACCCTTCAGTTTTTCCCCCCCTATTTTTGTATACACACAACTTCTCTTGGTCTTCATTTTCTCTCGAAAATTCAAGGTGTCAAAAGACTTTTTTTTTTTTTTTTGTCCGTAAAAAATAAAAAAATAAAAAAATGAAGCAAAAAAAAAAAAAAAAAAAAAAAAAAACCTTATACACCTTTTTTGACGTGTCTACAGTGAGAACTCAGGATGACAATCGCTTTGTTTTTTCTTTATCATATGACAGGCCAAAGGTGGATGGGGTACTTTTTTAGGTTGACCAGCACGTGTAACAAGCAGTAGGATTGGTTTTGAGCGAAAATAAGTGTTGTTGTACAAACAAACAGCTGGATTGAAAAGTCAAAGCAAGTGCACAGATCTCCTGTTGACTTTCCCTTTTGCCCAAACCAAAGGACTCGTTCATGTGGAAGCCCATGAGGGTACCTATGCGGGGTTTCAAACCCGGTCCATCTTTTGGATGTGCCTGAACCGGCCGCCCCACATTTTTTCTTCTTTCCTTTTCAACCTTGCTTTTTTACATTCCTTTGTCCTTTCCGTTCCTTTCATCGTCTCTCTTTATTAATACATCTATGGAAACAAAGGCTGAACAATCGTCTACTGAACTGGATCGCGCCAGAGCCCAAGGCCATTGGTCCGCCATGCCCGACTTGCTTAAGCGGTACAAAAAGTACCATCCCGAAGAAAAAGGTAATATTCTATATTAAATATAGACCTTGTGGCTCACATGATGTCTCTGATTAGTTCTACCTGCTACTGTTCAGATTGAAATGGAACTGATGCAGCTGCTGCAACAAGGTCAAGAAACCCCACCAGCCTACACCATTCAAGTCCCTCAACCAAGTACTTTTACCACCTCCGTCGACATTGTCTTCACCCATCCACCTGCCGATCTATTCTCATTGCATCCACAAGGCGATTCATATATCCACCATCAAGCTCCCTTGTCAGCCTCTCAATCGCATGCCTTATTAGCACGTCTGCAAGATGTCGTTGCTCAACAAGTCGTCACCGAACACTTGGAAAAACCAGACGATTGGCAGGCCCAGGTAGAGTGAAATGAAATGAAAGGACACAATTAGCTCATCCTAGTTTATCCTTTTTTGGATTTGTTAGCTCTCCAGAGTTGTCATGGCCCGCATCTATTTTGAAAGCGGACGATACAAAAAAGCTCTTGAATCATTGGAAAGACTGGCCCTGCGATTTGAAGATGTCAACTGGGGTTATGGGCTGGTGCTGCTGATTCAAGCACGTGTTATCAAAGGCATCTCGTTGGAAATGGAAAACCGCATCCCCGAAGCCTTGGAAGCCTATGACGCCGCTTGGGAAGTCATGGATTCTCACTTTAATGAAAAAAACGACCACTTGGCCCATTGGATGGAAGAAGCCCTTTACCGTGCCATCCTTCTTCGTGTCTATCAAAAGTAAGCCTCTTGTCCAAGGAAAGAAGGGAATAACGAGCATGATTTCCTTTTTGTTCGTAGTGCCCCTGTCAAGCAAACTTTGAAATCCATGCGATGCTATCATGCCCTAGCCATGCGCCATTGGCCCTCCAACTTCCGTGTGACCCGTCGCTGGCCTATCTATAACCTTTACACCCAATACTTGATCAAGACCTACCAAGACGATACCTATGTAGCCATGACCATCACCGCCCCTAATGAAAGGTAAAACAAAATAGCAAGTAACCATCCACCAACACTCTCCTTTTTAGCATGGTCTCCCTTGCCCCCTCCACCAGTGGGCCTACCTCTTACCAACAAACCACAAATATTGCTGATGAACTGACCGAGGTCTTGCAGCACTTTCGCCAACTGTTCCTGGCCATGGAGCCCACCTTGCCACGGGAAACCATCAACCAGCAACTCCTGGATCTGTTGCAATTGACCTTTTTGGCCCACGACATCATCGGCTGGGGCGACCTGGCCAACCTGCGCCGCATCCAGCGCTTCTTGTACCATGCCAAAGCCAAAACCTTTAACAACGCCTCCGTCACCCGCCTGTTATTCTTCACATTGGTTCGCCTCGGCGACTTTAATGAAGCCAAATTTGCCCTGCGTAGCTACATGGAAATGGTCGGTCTCCCCGAAAGCGATAACCCAGACGCCCATGCCAACCTCGAAGTCGAAGACAAGGTGGCCCTGATCCAACGCAAACTCAAGATCCGAGCCACCCTAGCCGCCAACACCTCCGCCATTCTGCAAGAATCTGAAGCGTCGATCATCCAGGTCCTCCACGTTGCCGTGCTCATGTATGGCCGAGAATTCCTCAGCGGCCAAGTGGCCAGCCAACTGGCTGACGTCGCCCTTACCCTTGCTCGTGAATCCGAGCAAGTCCATATCCCTCTCTTGGCCGAATGCTACCGTCTCAAAGGTACTGCCTATGGCTTCTGGGCCACTCAATGTAAGTCAAAAAAAAAAAAAAATAAGAGGAAAACCGAAAACAAGAAAGGAACCACCGGTATCTTATCCTGTTTTTTTTTTTAGGCGAGGCTGCAGAACTACGATCGGAATTGCACGGAGAAGCATTACATGCGTTGGGTAAATGTGTCGATCTGGACGCTAGCTGGCAAGGCTATTATGAACTGGCTTTACAGCAAGCCACCATGCGTGATCTGACCCATGCCATGGCCAGCGTGGCCGAAGCACTGAAACGACACCCTGACCACTTGCCTTCTTGGCACCTGCTGGCTTTGCTCTCATCCTCTAAGCAAATCCACCAATACCCCAAAGCCCTGCAAGTGTTGGAGGCCGGTTTGAAGCAGGTGGATCTCCACTCCTTGAATATGGCTTCGGCTGTTGGCTCGGTGCCTATGGTGGCTGGTCTTCCTGGCCAATACGCCCTTGCCCAAGCATTTGATCAGGCTGAAGCCTACCTTTCCGCCCGCATGACCCAGCTGGAGCTCCTGGAAACACTCGAAGGCCCTGAGGCTGTCCTGGCCACCTACAACGACCTGTTCACCACCTACGGCAAACTGTCGCAACAACTCGGCCTTGTCCACGGCGAATTGACCCACGCCTCGGATGCCTCGGACGAGAAATCTTCCAAGCGCAGCATCGACAGCTTGGCCGTCGGCTATGCCCCTAACCGCACGCACTCGACCGGCTCGCTTCGTTCACGTTCCAACTCTGTGAACCAGCATTCATCGTCTCCCCTGGCCAACAGCACCTCCCAAGCCTCACTGGCCCCTACGCCCAAACCCAGCCAAAGCGAAGAAATCCCTAGCCAGCGCCTGCCCTCTGTCGACCGTCTTCATCATCAACAACCCACCGCCTCGGCCCAACCTTTGTCCTCATCCAAATCCATCAAGGAAAAGAAGAAGCGTGGTCTCATCGACATGCGCTTGGGCCGTCGCATCCACTCCGTCACTTCCACCCAAGACAAGCCTACTCGCTCCGACAGCCAATCCACCAGTTCTGGTAAGAAATGGAACACAGCTAGAGATCAGCATACTTACCACCCCTCCCACCTTCTAATAGCCTCCTCCTCCTCCAAGCCAAAGCTCAGCACCAACGTCTCTCTTGCCTCCATGGTGGCACCTTCCTTCTCATCCTTGACCACCCTCGGTCGTCGTGACAGCGAATCTTCCACCGTTTGGAGCACCTTGCAACCTCAGCCAGCCAAAACTGAAGTGGCCTTTGTACGCCACCAACGCGAACGCTGGGATGCCCTGATGGTCAAGATCTGGGTCATGTGCACCTCGTCCTTCATCAAGGCCGGCCGGTTTGAGCAAGCCATCCAAGCCATCATGGAAGCAGAAGAAATCGGCCTGACCGATGCTAATGTGTGGCATATGTTAGGTGTGCTCTGCTGGTCCGCCTACACCAAAGCTATCGAACGCCAACAGCTGGACGACAACCAAGGCGCCAACGAAGAAAACCCCGAAGACCTTTACGATACCTCGATGGAAGCCTTCAAAAAGGCCCTGGCCATCGACCCTGATCACATTGCCACCCATATTGACATGGCCAGCGCCTGGATCCAACATCAACCTGAACCTGAATGGGAACTGGCCGAGACTTTACTGGAACGCATCACCAAATCTCTTGGCTGGGACCGCCACGACGCCTGGTACTACTTGGGCTGCGCCTTTCAACAGCAAAAGGATATGGCCCGTGCCAAGGACTGTTTCCTCTATGCCATGGACCTGTCGGAAACCCATCCAGTCCGTCCTTTCACTGTCCTGCCTCGGTTTATTTAACTCATTCTCAAACATGATCCCCCCCCCCTTCCATAATTTTGTATTTCCCCATTTTCTTGCTCCTTGGCTCTCTTCCTGTTAAAAGCCGTTTGCCAAAAAAAAAAAAAATAAATAAATAGATAAATGATAACAATAGACATGGTACACGTATGGGGGGGGGGGAGGTTGTTTTCATTGAAATACCAAAAAGTCAAGTCGGTGGGGAGCGTCAAGGACATCGGGAAAACGGTTGCCCGACTGAAAATAGTCTTCGTCACAGGGCCACACTGTTTTGTCTTTTGACACGGCAACATCACCAATGAGGAGTCCACTTTTTGTCTAGATCTTCCCACAAAGAACAAGAATACACCACCTTCCATATTCTTTCTTTTGCCCTTTGCTGACCGATGACTCGGATACT
Organism: Hesseltinella vesiculosa; assembly: GCA_002104935.1. Lineage (NCBI taxonomy): Eukaryota > Fungi > Mucoromycota > Mucoromycetes > Mucorales > Cunninghamellaceae > Hesseltinella > Hesseltinella vesiculosa. The sequence continues at coordinate 44,275 of MCGT01000046.1, forward strand.
CAGACACCTCCGTTTGCTCAACCTGATCTTCCAAGATTTCTCTCACACTCATCCTTCCCTCACACATTTTATCTGCGCCAACGCCATGGTCATCATAGCTAAATCCTAACTTCTTTGCTGTATTTATCCTCAATGGTGGGAACAAACCTAATTAAAAAAAAATGAAATAGGTGTGACGAAATCAGTATCTTCTTCCTCATCACACCTTGGCCAGCTCCATTCTGCATCCACTGGACAGGTACCTGGCTTGGGATGCATCCTGACCCCTGCAGTCTACCTCGCCACTGTTTCTTCTTTCCTTTTCGTTTTTAATTGAGCCAGTCGCCGACACACGCGGTTGAGACCAAGGAATTCTATAAACCTTAAGCTCCTGTTCGTTTAAAAAGGAAAATGCCTCGGTGCTGAATTGGAAAAAACCAGTGCGAAATGGACCACTTTCAAAAATAGGCATGGGTCATTATACTGCGAATTCGTGTGAATTGCATTGACTGATACGAAATGCCCGCGATTTTCTCAAGCCAAAGAAAACAAAAAAAAAATGCGGGGTAGAATATATAAAGACTTGGCCACTCAGGCTTGACATCGCCGTTTTTTTTTTAAATTTCTATGAACACACACATGAATAAAATTGAACAGAAGCACGCAACTGCTGAACATGTGGAAAAGTCTTCTCTTTCAAATGAAGAACTTTCCAGCCACTCTGCCCCTTCACCACAAACCCGTGTTGTCAAATCGCCTGCGGAACGTCGTTTTGTGAAAAAATTAAACTGGACTGTCCTGCCATTTGTCTGGTTCATTGTCTTTATCCAGTTCGCAGATAAATCCGCCCTGTCAGTTTCAAACGTGCTGGGCATGCTTGTCGACACAAATACGACACCAAAACAGTATGGCTTGTTAGGCAAGACCCCACTCTACCTCACAGTCAGGAATGTCCCTGAACCTCTTTTTCGTTTTTCGTTCATGCAGGGTCTCTTTTTTATGTCGGATACATCCTGTTCCAGGTAACACCGAAAAAAACCTAATCGAACCCCAATGGCTGAAGCTAAAAACAGTATGCGACTTTTTTTCTCTCCTGCAGATTCCCAATAGCTATCTTATTCAACGGGTGCCCATCAGCAAGTATTTGGGTACTCTACTCATCCTCTGGGGAATCTCGGTTGGTTGCAACGCCCTGTGCCAGAACTTTGCTCAGCTTCTTGCCTGCCGTCTACTCCTCGGTTTGTTCGAGGCTGGCACTGTAAGCTCCTCTAGCCACGAGTCTGTGCCGTCCTTACCAACCATCTTTTTTTTTAGTACCCCTGCTTATATATCATCATCAACTCCATGTATCGGTAAGCCATCGAGTCTCCCTCCAAGTCCATGATGAATCTGCTGGGGCGTTTTGTAGAAACTCACTCTTTATTCCCAGGCGTCAAGAACAAAGTGCCACTTATGGTTTCCTTTGGATGTCCAATGGCAGCGGCACCATCTTTTCCGTTCTTATATCCTATGGCATTGCTAACATAAGCAACACCCACGGCATTGCTTTGTGGCGCTGGTATGTTTCTTTTGCCTCTCTCTGACTGACATCACGCAAACAGCTCACAGTTTTTTTTTTTTTTTCCTTTCAGGGGTTCTATCATCTTTGGCATTCTCACCGTGATCATTGGCATCTTGACCTTCTTCTTCTTTGCTGACACCCCTCATTCGAAATGGCTGCGACTTACTGAAGAGGAAAAAGAAATCGTTGAAATGCGAATCCAAGATAACTCTGTCGTGCGCAAGCGGGAAGTCCTTGTCAGCCAGTACTGGGAATGTTTTAAGGAACCCCGCTATTACTTGGTTGCCTTGGCTGCCTTTGCCAACAACCTCAGCAATGGCGGCCTTGTTGTCTTCTCCACCCCTTTTGTACACACCCTTGGTTTCACTGTAACTTCTTTTTCTCTCAGCTTCAATGCTACAAGCTCACCCCGCCACTTCTTTTTTCATTATAGCCAATGCAGGCCATCTTATTGCAGATGCCCTCGGCCACCATCACCGTCATTTTCTGTTTCTTGTCTGTCATGCTCCATCGCAAAACAAATAGCTATGTTATTGTGTCTGCCGTGTGCTCTGGCATTGCCATGATTGGGTGCATTTTGCTGGCCAGCCTGCCCCACACTTCCATCAAACTCTTGGGCTATTATTTGGCTGTAAACAGAGGAACTCCAAAAAAAAAAAAAACATTGTACACTGATACCTCCTTTTTACTTCCAGTGGGGTTACAATGGCAGCTATATCATGCTCCTGTCCCTGGTCGGCAGCAATGTCTCTGGCTATTCCAAAAAGGTAATCGGCGTTTGGAAAGCGAAAAAAAAAAATCGACAGCTCTCCTAAACTTTTTCTAAAGATCTGGTACAATGGGACGATCATGATCGCATACTGCATTGGCAACCTGATTGGCCCTTTAGTGATGGTGGATCAAGAGGCGCCAGTCTATCGCTCGGGCATGATCACCTTTGTGGCTGGCAATTTCGTGGTGTTCCTTTGCATTGCCTTCATCAGCTTCCTGTCAGCGCGAGTGAACAAGAAACGCATGGCCCATGGCCCCGTGGGCACGACCGACGCTCACTTGAATTTAACTGATCGTCAAGACGAAAATTTTATTTACAAGCTGTAACAGCCCTATCCTTATCAAATGAATAAAATTTGCAAAACGGAAAAATTCCCCTGAGCTTAATCCGATTGAGCAGTTCTGGTCGATTGTGAAGAGAAAGACTGCGGCCATCTTCAATGATTTGACCTGTTTGGACCCATATCACCATCCTTCTTACAATTTACCTGTACCACTGTAAGCAAGTGGTTTTGTTATACGTGCAAAGAAAAGAAGATGGAAAAGCAAGGGGCGGGGGAAAAGGCGGGAATAGGGGGGAATACTTAACACCGGTACAGTCCAAGGGTGATGCTAGTGAAAATGATGAGCGCCTGAGAGCGCCAAGGTTTTTTTGCAATGGAAGGGAAGGTTGGGTGCGAGGAAAGAAACTAGCCAATGAGAGTGCGCAGACTGGGTAAGGCAGGAAAAAGAATAGGAGTCATCCAGAACTCACGGAAATGGCTGTTACACAGAGTAAAAAATTGCCCAATAAATATCTTTCTTCTTTTTGGCAATATCTTCTATCGTCACCTATCCGGGATTACCTCTTCATCCTCGTCCACTTATCCTCACCTCTTCTCAATTCTTGTTTTAGCATTTGGCTGTGACTCCTGGAACCAAAATAAAAATAAAAAAACAACGGGATTTTTTGTCTTCCCTTTTTTTTTTTACTTCACTATATTCGCATGGTGTACCTGGAGCTGTCGCTCCAAGTGCGTGGTGTATTATTCGCTCTCCTTGAGCGGCGAACTTCTTCCAGGTAACGATCAATGTTACCAGACGCCAAGGCTTCATCGAAATGAGCGACTTGGTCGGTGGGCAAGTGCTGCCGCAGTTGACTTGCCAGTCTTTCAAAGTAGGCATCCTCGTCAGCACTGAACTGATTAATCTGCTCTCGCTGTCGGCCATTTCGCGATAGTCGCTGGTTACTTCGAGCTTCCTCATTATTGATTTGCTCCAGGCGAAGGAGAAGCGATTGACGTTCCTGTGCCCAGCCTTGTTGCTGACCCCTAATAGCCTGGTCGTCGTCATCCAAGGTGCCTCGGTCTTGCTGGAATTGAGCTTGCCTTTCCATTGATTCACGCATTGTTGTTTCAAGTCTTTCAGCTATCTCTTCGTCATTGGGTTGCCTTAGCTGGACACGTCGACGAGATCGCGGAACTGGGCTTGTCGATTCACTTTCATCATCGTCACTCTCATCTATCACAATTACCGGTATACTGCTCGTAGGAGAACTTGGACGTGGACGCCTGCGTGTTGGCACTTGGTTACTGGACTGGGGAGCCGAGATAGGATATCGAGGAAGTGAAGGCGTGGCTTCATCGGACAAGGGCTGGTGCAACAAGGCGCTCGGAGGGATGGTGGAGGAAGACAGAGGGCGTGGTGGTATGAAAAGGGTATCACCTTCGCTGCTTGGTGATGTCAATGGAAGGGGTGATTGGTCGGGAGATAAGCGAGGTGAAACAAAGGGTTGATGAGCTGGAGGACTAGGAAGGACTCCGAAGTCGACAGGGGGCGAGCTTGGACGAGAAATCTCCAGATCCACTGCAGGATTGACTAGGATATTAAGGTTGCCGATTTCAATTGGCATAAATCGAGGAGCACTGCCATGCTAGAAAAAAAAAATAAGCTCTCGAGTTTTTTTTTCGGATGTTTCTTACGGGAATGAGCTTAACATATGGCGTGGAATGGTTTCTAATAATGACATATCGTCTAGGAGTTAAATGTCCCTGAGAATTCCCTAGGTGACGGCTACGATGCACGAGATGCTTGCACAGAAGGAAGCGGCTAAATATAAAGTAAGGGCAGCCGCATACCCAGCTAACAGCGTCCGTTTGGTAAAGGGCATAACGATTGTCTTGAACTGGCCTTGACATCAAGTCCTTCCATTCATTACGAAATTGGCCCTCCCAGTCTGGAATTGTTTGACGTGCAGCAATCTTTTGGTTGAATGACCGGATTAGCCGGTCGCATTGTCTTGAAATGATAATGTAGACCAAATAATCAAGCCTTGGTCGATTGATATGATGAAGGTACACTCTGAAGCGAAAAAACATGAGCTAATACCGGTATTTGTCACGAGCTATTGTTACCTTTTGAGTACACGCCAATGCGCCTCGATCATCATTGTTGTTTTGCCGGCTGGAATGGCATCCTGTGCACTTCGAGCCCACATGACCCACTGATCTCTGGTATACCAGTTGCTATACAAATACATCCAAACAAACACTAAGCTTTTACTACGGCAAAATTCATACATTTGACGCGCAACTAGCTGGTGGATTTCGGATGGTGACATGGAACGCGATGTGCCTGAAATAATTCAGGAGAGAATACAATAAAACATTAAAAAATTTCCAAATTTGGAAAATTCGTCCCTCCATTATAATATGCATGCCTACCTGTCAGCAAGCTCAACGGAACAAAATGATGGAGGTCACTGTGCTTTTGGACCATCTCGGTTATTTTATCTCTCGTGGCTTTGTTGCAAAGTGCTCCATTTGTTGCTCGCTCTATGGCAACGGAAATAAAGTCGGTTTCAACAAAAGGAAATTCACTTTGAGCCAGCACTGGATCGTAATTTCTGAAGAGAGTCGCCCCTCTGGATGACTTTCCAAGATACAAGTCAATGGCTCTTTTTACATGCCAGATGCAAAGCCTTATTGTTTCAGAATCAAATACTCTTCGTATGGCAGTGAGCTGTCCTTTGTCCTTGTCGCTGAAAAGGAACCGAGGTCTTACTCCATGCAGATCTTTCAAGGTCAGAAGAAACTGCCTGACTGCATTTACACGGTAGCTGTCCACGCTTTGTGTATCTTGATCTTCACCTTGGCTACTGATTGGGCCAGTTGGACGTTTAACGAGTAGGTATGCCACTGGGAACCCGGACCCCCTGATGTTCGCAATCAAACCAAAGAGCTCAAACGATTCGCGATTGGTCTTAAACGTCGAGTCAATATGATACTCTTTGATTTCTTCCCTGTGGACACCAGTGCATATGGAGAGAAATGGAGTATAGAAGCTAATATATTGGCTCTGTCCATCATCACTGAATGTCAACTAATTTGGTAGCAAAAAATAAAAAAAAAATTATTAAATACTGTGATCAGTGAGAGCTTATTTTAAGGTAAAACTACAGATGCGCCTTTAAGCAGCCAACTTTGACAAACAATGTAAGAATGAATCTAATTGAAGGGTATTGGCAGTTCCCCGGGTCTACAGCTTCAAACCCATTCATACCACGTCTTGCCTTACCTACGCCTCTCTCTCTCTCTCTCTCTCTCACGGTTTTTTTTTTTTACCTGTCCAAAGTTATTATCAGTTCCATGCAATCGGATGAGGTGTAGGGCAGATCGCAGAGCATTATCTTCAGAACGGTAATACCTTTCCAGCGCTTGGTTGTACCAGTAATAGGTTTGGGTATAAGTCAATGCCGGGACGGAATACACACGAGAAATCTCGTCATAGACATCGACGGGGCTTCGGTGAGGGGCAAGATTATGAATAGCACGCCTAATTTGGCCATCGACAGAGCCACGCAGCGGCGTATCCAATGGATGGCTATTGTCGTCATGGTGTAAGGTGCAGTGGATCCAGCGCTGCTGTTCATCCACAAAGCCAATCAAACGGCCATTGCAATCAGCGGTCATTATACGGTCGTGCAACCGTTGCAGTTCGCTTTCTAATAAAATGATTATGTATGAGCCTTCATTTTTTTCATTTACCAATATTTTTCATCCACCCATCTCGTTACCTGGCCTTTGACGTTGGAAGATGCTTGAATTAGTGCAAGAGGCCTTAAATGATACGGCTTTGCGTTTGGATGGATTGTAGATATTTGCGAGGTAAAAGTCGAAGCCAGAAACTTCGTAGATGTATACGATCAGCCTACGAATAATGGTATCAACTGGCACACCCACAAGCTCATCAGGAAGGTGCATATTGATAGGCAGATTGGTGTTTTCGCTGAACTGCGAGTAAAATTCGGAAAACTCGTCCCAGTTTATCATAGCTTCAGAAGGCGGAGTGCGCTGTTCGGTAGCCTTGTTTCGGCAGCGGATACAAGTACGATACCAGCACCTACGGCCTTCAAATTCGATCAAGGCTCGGTTACTCTTGCAATCAGAGCAGTGAGCAAGTGGTGCAGTCGCAGTGGTTGACTGAATCAACCGTGGATGAGGTTCAGTAAGAGGAAAGTTGTTGTTTCCTTCTACATTTTGACGTCCAATGAATCTTTCACTTGCGGCGTTAAATAGGCGTCCAAAGTTGCGAGAAGTCATGCTGTAAAGAGTTGTTCAATTAAAAATCAAGGGGAAAATAGGAAAAGAGAAAGAAAAAAAAGCAATTCCGCGTTTTTTTTTTTTTTTTGCTGTCACAGCCAGATGCCAAAAAGAAGAAAGATATTTTATTGGGCAATTTTTTACTCTGTGTAACAGCCATTTCCGTGAGTTCTGGATGACTCCTATTCTTTTTTAAGGCAGGTTGAAAGGAAAGAAACCTTTCTTTTGCTGTTTCATGACAATGACGGACGTGACACTCTTGAAAAAAGAGTGCCCTTTTTGTAATACAGTTTTCGTCAGATCTTCAACAGCTCGACGTCATTTGCTTCACCAACACCAAAAAATAATCATAGCCGGAAGCAAATCGAACCAACCAAAACGAAAAAACTTGTATCCGTTCAATGATATCAACATTGAAAAATACCCTGATGCACGGATCAAATACAGCTGTCTTTCCTGTACCTCCTCCTTTGATACAAAACAGGAATATGCTGATCACCTCGACCATGAACATGTTTTCAGGTAATGACGCTGATGAAAACACGCGCTGGTATCTCACAAACTTGTAGGAGCGTATGTCCACCCAATGTGCCACGAGCTAACGGCAGATGGATCCTCCAGGATGACAATGTATCTTTGAAATTTCACCAGTATCGCACCAGCTGTTTTCATGCAACCGACTATACCATTGAAAACCACTTTAACGAGATTCTGTATGTTTTGATTTTCAGCCGACATATCATGACAAACTTACGAACCTTTTTTTTTTGCAGCTCCTTGTCTGGAATACTGATGCTCCAAAAGCGGTTCGATTATGATTGCCTACCTTGCGACATATTCCCACCAACGCTGCTGCAAGATATGCGTCGGCACGTAATGCAAGAACTCCCTCATGCTAATTTCAATCCACAAATATTTGTACAAATCAAGGACATCTTGATAGTAAGTCGAAACAAGTCGTTCTTTGCTTGAATTGTTATTATTTTTAGAAATATACCGACAATCAATTGGATGAAGATGCAACTCAAATGCAACTGTTGGGTCTTTGTGATAAGGTCGATCAAGACGAACGTGCTGTGATTCGAGCCATTGTGGGATTGTAAGTTTTGCATTATTATTTTTTTTGGCGTATGCGGGCCATGCCAAGATGCCTTCCAGGAGCAAATATTCAATCGGTTTTTGTTCACTCATATCTGGATAGGATACCAGCGTTGTATGACTGCAACATGACATCATTGTCAGATTCACATTTTTCGGCCAGCTTCGTGCATCCATTCATGCATGGCCTTTTCTCTTCAAAACAACCTGCCAAAGTGGCACAGTGGTAAATTTCACACTACAATGCTCTGAACAGCACTGACTTGCTTTTTTTATTTGTGACAGCTCCAACATCCTGGCTGATGAGCAAGGAACCGACAACAAAAATCGACCGGACTACAAGGTTGATGTATATGAGGCATACGAATACGCCTACACCAACGTCTACGGGAAAATCAAGCCTACCAAAGATATCTCTCCCACCCTGCTCGTCAACGATTTCTATCAGGTGGCTATTTTATGCAAGGATGCCGTGGACCAGTTCAACCTTGACCACTCGATTGGCTTCCAACTTGCGGGTAACGATGTCATCCACACACGACGGCTCGTGGCTCAACTTTTTTTTTCCAAATTTAGGTTCATTGTTGACGTGGTTTGCCATGACGCTTCGTTATGATCAATTGTACACCTTCACAGAAATTGCCTCCGTTGATATCCCCATGGGAAAAGCAGATTTACCAAATTTGATCGGTCATCTGGATGATCTGGTGCGTGTCTCCAAAATCCACAAGACTTTGTGCGAACCATCCCCCAATGACCATGAACAGCTTCGGTGCCCAACCCTGTCACAATCTTATTTTGACAGCTTCACTGACCCTGACAATTGACTCTGTCCACCATCAAAACTTGGAAAAATGGACTTCAATAAAAACAACTGTGAACTCGTTTTTTTCATTTTACTCTTGCATTATAATGCAATCTTGGAAAGCAAGAATTCCTCGGTATGATTAAATCATCTCGTCGTGTATGAGCGAAAGATTGGTCAATTCAAAGTTTCAATCATCCCAGCACAATATAGCCATCGTCGATGCAGTAAGAATAAGGTAAACAATAAGATCAGCGACTTTCCAGAGTGACTATGATAATACGTCCGTCGGCTAGAGGAGGAAGCATATCACGAGCCACCACCCTCTTCCTGCAGTTTCCATGAGCCCTAAATCCTAACCTCATGGTTTTTGAAAGAATGCCAGCTTGATAAACGCAAATCACGCAATTACTGTATTACAGTAAAAAAAAAAAAAAAAGAGGAATTGACCTGGACTGATATTGCACTGTAGTTTTCGATCAGATCACCTGGGGGTGCCCTGCTGAAAATGGCCGATTTTATCTTTTTTTTAGCTGGAGAATTGGAGGTGTCAAAACGAAACTGATCAAAAGTTGGCTGGGTGACCTTCACCAATGGACCTGATTTTTTCAGCATCATCATTATTCATACATCTGCGCTCTCATGCAATATTTCACGTCGATCCAATAGCTCAAAAATGCTGTGCAGCGGTTGCACCTTTTTTTTCAAAATGAAGAAAAAATTGGATTGCCATATTCAATCTCCGCGCTGTGCGTTTCGCCTCTTGGCGGTGTAAACAGTGGAAGCTGGAACCATTCGTCAAGTGCAGCATGATTAGGGTAGTGACGGTATTTCTTCGTCAAATGGAGACTTTGTATTTTTGGATTGTTTTGGAGAAGGTTGGACCTTCGAATTGATTTAGAATGCTCCAGCCATTTTGAAAAAAAAAAAAAAAAAAAGTAGAAACGCTGCACAGCATTTTTGAGTGACTGGATCGATGTGAAATGTTGCATGAGAACCCAGATGCATGAATAATGATGATGCTGAAAAATCAGGTCCATTGGTGAAGGTCACCCAACCAACTTTTTGACGGATTTCGTTTTGACACCTCGGATTCTTCAGCCTAGAGATCCATCCGAAAGACGAGGCGTGAAGTGCCAATCCAATGATTGCACACTTTATCATATCCCTTTCAGCATGCATTTATCAGCATCGTGGGTATCTGAGTCACCGCCATATAGGTCCTCCGTCCTCGGCTCCGGTAGTGTTCTCCCTAGGACCTACGACGATGCTTTCAAAGATCTTTCCCGTATGTTGGAATGACACCTCCTACTTGTCATAAACTTGTTCCCACACAGTGCTTCTTGGAGGCCAGTTGCCATGCGTTTTTATCCATTCATCGGATGCTCCTAATGTCACAGCTGCAGATGATGACGCTGAACAGAGGGGATATGCCTTAAATATGGAAGCGTCCATTCCTGCTTCCCGCATCAGTGCTGTCAACAGTGGGGAGACTGTCTTTGCGGGACTTCTAGGACGTGGAGATATTATGATACACGATGCGGGTTTTCAAAGGGATGAAGAAGAAGGGGAATTACCGATGAAACTTTTTTTTCTTTTTGAAGCTAATAAGAAAAGCGTGCAGATGTTTCGCATGTCACCCCCCAAAAAAAAAAAAAAAAATCGGCCATTTTCACCAAGGGGGCGCTCAGGCGATCTTATCAAAAATCACTGTGCAAAATTGGGCTGTCAAGAATGTGCCAGAGATGATTGCGCACGCGCATGATTTTATTGCAATAAAAATAAAGAGCGCTAGGCTTGTTTGCTTGTTAGTGCGATACAAAACGATCATCTTCCCCCCCCCTCTCTCTCTCCATGGTTTAATGAATCTGGTTATGAACAAGAGATGGTAATTGGACTCAGTGATGAAGGATAGACATCACGGGATATTAATCCTTTACTTTGTAATATAACTATCGAAAAAGAGATCGATCCATTTTAAGGAAACTGCAAAGTAAAATGGCTTCCTTTGTTGACGACTTCGTCATAGATCGAGCTTTCAATGAGCTGGATGAGAAAAAAAAAAGCACTTGAAAAGACGATCCTGTCACATAGGCTTACCAAGCGGCTGCCTTAAAGCGATCCAGGAGCTATGCGCGTTGGTTACTTTTTTTTTTATTTCATTGGGAAAGAGTGCCTAAAATCATCAGAGGTGACAAGGAATTGCTGAGGCAGGGAGACTACGTAGATGATACTTATAAATCCAAGATTGGCAATGTTGTGTGTAAGAGTTGGCGAGGCAATATCACTGCACGAATCAAAGTCGAGATCCCAATTAGCTACAGCATCCTCCAGAGCCTTGGGCGTGTCATTGCCCCAGGGGCGCACGTGCAGCCCATAGCACTTCCCTCGAGGTTCAATAAACCAGGCCTTGAGAATTCTTGGGTCGGCGCTAGCTGAATTTGTAGAAGCAGCAGAGGCAAACATAATTAGTCCAGGGGAGCCCAAAACATCTGGATCAAAAGAGATTTCAAGGCAAGATAGGCTGACATTAGGCAAGGCGACAATCATTGGCTTGGGAGAATGGGGAAGAAAACCGAGCACTTTTCCCAGTAAATTATCCAAAAGGCCGTTTCTTGTCAAACACATGGGCGTAGGGATTCTTGGGGTCCAATTTCTGTAGGCAATGTGCAGGTGCTTGAGAGAAGGACACCAGACCGAAATTCTTTCTAGGACACGGCCATCTTGGTTGTCTGCATACTCTGAAATATGATTAATCGTCAGTGACCTGAGCATATGGTGAGCTGGGGTAAATAGATTCATAACCGAGCAGGACACCACGTTTGCATTCCAGATGCGCAGGCATTGCAAACACGGGAATGACTTGAAAATATCGGCCATTTCTACATTGCGGCAATTCAGGTCAATGTCCAGGGAGGTGATGTGGTATACGAATTGGCCGAGGGCATGCAGGCTGGCTTCGATCCCATTGATGCTGGTGATCTTCAGAACGTCCAAGTGCCGGAAAACAGTACCCATGGAGTGACCATGGATCCCAGACGAGGGATAGCAGTAAAAATCAGGCTCAAAATTCATCGTTGTCAAGGCTGGGAACTTGATGGTGAGGTAGGCAACGAAATCGACCATCAATTTTTCGTGATCGACTGCTGTAAACCTTGCCGTGAGGTTGGTAACGGACATCCAAGGCTGCCCGACACCATCAGGATCACCTCTGCGCTCCCTTTCTGCTCTCCAACACTTAAAAAGCGAGCAATAGTCTTCTTTTGCAGAAAATGTAAATGCCAACGTTTCCAGTTGGCCACAGTATTGCTGGAGATCGGTGACACGAATTGGAATGGTGATGTCAAGAGCGCGAAGGTGGGTTAGGTGAGGGATCAAAGCACGAAAGACAACACGCGTTCGAGCGCAGCTCGTTCCTGTCAGAGTCAGTTTAGTAATGCTCAGAAGCAACGTTGACAGGGTATCCAAACTGTGCTGAAAGGCGTTGGTGGATTTCGGTGAGAACGACAGAGCCGGCAGCGTATCTATGTCGTCAATGATACTCAGAGCTTCTGCCAGCAGAGCAGTTGGTACCCTGAGGTTAAAGGCACCTGGAAAGCTTTGGAGAAGCTGCTGGATCGTTGGTATAGTCAGGTTTCGATCCTGTTGAACTGTAATGGACTTGACAAAGGGAGCAAACGATGCTCGTTGGCTAGATTGCGTCACGGTCTCTAGGTGCTGCAAAACGGCCTGACAAGGTTCCTGGATAATGGCAATAGACTCGAAAATATGTGGTGTCACCAGCTCGCATATGCTGAAGCTCGTCAATCGTAACTGCTTCAGGTCTTTGCTTCGCAAATGGCACACGATTTTTCGTTGTAGTTCCAAGGGCAAGTCAGAAATGTAGGTACGGTTTCCTGCTACTGAGATCCATCGCGTTGTCATGGGAGGAGGGGAAGAGGGCACAGACCAAAAAGAGGGAAAAAAAAAATAAAAGAAAGAGAACGGAAAGAAAGGGGAAGAGAATGGCGCCTGGTGAAAAAAAAAAAAAAAACTCAGTTCCTCCTCTCCAAACGGGTCCACACAAGAACCCGTGTAGCGGGCGACAGGCGAGAGAAAATGCCAATGAGCACGAGCAACTCGCTATTTTTGAATAAGCACACAGCACAGATGTCAGTGCAATGGCCCTGGTCAAGATTTCTTTTTAGATGGGCAATCTTGGAGTCGGGTAATAATTCAACGCGAACGATGACAAGCTGATAAACAAAAAACTCTAAAAAAAACTCCAATACATCCTGCAAGAAGAAGTAATCGCTGACCAATCACCTGTGCCATAGTCACAATCATGGATCATCCACAGAGCATGCCAAACATTCAACTTCACTGGCCAGATCTTTATCGCTATGCAAGCTGCGCCCACGCCATCTGCCGCCAATGCCTGTTAACGTGCGGCGCTGGTCCCTGGCGTCGACCATCACACCACCCCACGTGCAGTTCTTCCCTGCTCGCTTGGAGCAGAATCACCCTTTTATTTCTTCATCAGATAGTTCGTTTCAATATGAATATGTTTGGGTGGAGAAGGAAGGAAGATAATGCCAACAAACTCGAGACGGCCAACATCCCCCAAGGTTACACCATCAAGATCGGTGTCCCAGTTTACAAGAGCGGCCAGGGCCGAGGGCATGTCGTTTCCCCATGTCTTCACAGTCAAATTTCTGCTACCGGCTTGCCTTTCAACGCACCAGGCGTTGTAAACTGTCGGATATATGCTATCGGCCAGGTCTGTCGGACTGGTGGGAAGTATGGCAAGTATGATCAGCCCGCGACACCCATCGAATGCGCAGTAGGAGAGAGACATGGTAAGGCGAGTCAGGTTGCTGGCTTGAGACATACTGAAGAACCTTGGCTGTTGTGAGCGCCCCGTGCCACTGACAATCAGACCATCGAAGCGATGCTGGATGCTCTTGATAAATGCTTCCTTGACTGCTTCACAAGGAGCACTGCTATTCCAACAGTCCAAGGTGACATCCAAGTGTTCCAGCGAGAGGCAAATACGTGAGATTGTTTCCAATGCGCTGCCATCGTCGAAAGAAGCCCCGTATCTTGTTTTTCTTCCGACGGTCAGAGACATGAGTGCATGTGGAGGATGATCTTGGCCAAGCGAGCTACAGGTCAACTTGCCATTGGAGTCAATTCGTAGACGTTGCAGCGAAGGAAATCGGGAAAGCACGGTTGCCACATCCAGGTCGCTGTTGGTGAGGTCGAGCTCCAAGGATGTGAGATTGCTGGTGGTCGTCGAGGCAAACTTTCCAAACACTGACAGGCACTCGGCCAGCCCTTGATTGCACACAATCTTCAAGGAGACCAGATGCAGGAGACACAGGCGTGGGAACTCCATCCATGGTTTACTTCCCTTAATGGCGCCACTAAAAGCCAGCGTCAAGGAAGTCAGAGAGGGGAACTTGGCGCCGATGAAATGAACGAGTCGGCTAAGCTTGTAGGGATCGTCGGTCGGATCTGCAAAGTCAACAGAAAGGTTCGTGATGGACTTCCAAGGTTGAATGGCCGCATCCAGTCTACCGTCCTCCTTTGCCATCAACCAGCGGCCAATCGCGTCATAATAATCGTCACGGGAAAAATAGCAGACCAGAGTCGTCAGGTCAGGACAGTGCTTTTGGATAGCAGGAAGAATGGACGGCCAATCATCAGGGTCCGGTGCATACCAGACAAAACAGTCGAGCTCAAGCGACCGCAAATGGCCCAAGTCGGGTAATAAGCGCAAAAAGGCGGACCGCATCTCATTCCCTCGATAACTGACCAACCTCAGCTTGTTGATATTGGGTCGTCCACGGAGCAAGTTCCCAAGCGAAGTCTGGATGGTGTCCAGGTCCATTGGTAGATAATCATTCCGCTCCAGCCATTCGATAGACCAGCCTTGCCTCAATACCATGGAATCCAAAGTAACATCCCAAACAGCAGGGCAGGCATTCAGTAACTGGCACACCAAGGGAGCAATGATGTCGTCGCGATTAACCTGAATAGCCTGCACGTGCTGAGCAAGCGAAGCTGTTGGATGCTCGTGCTGCTGACATTCCAAATGGTCAATGATAGATCGGCAAGACGACAGCGGCAGGATTTGTTGTAAGCCACCAAAGCCCTTTGTATTGGACTTGGACTTTGGAAAGGATATCGTTCTGAACAAACGAGGCGTTACAACACGGTTCAAGTAACGATTGACGAAGCGCAACTCCTTCCTATCGGTCAGATCGAGTAATAGATCGACAATGACCAACACTTCCAAGGGCAGCTCTGTCAATGAACGATGGCATTTCGTTTCTAGTTCGATTTGTGCGCTCATACGCCCAGACCGCCTGGTGTTGTAAAGGAGGGAAGGAGACCAAAAAAAAAAACCAGCCAACGAAGGAGCATCCGCCTTTTTTCCCTTCAACTCTTTCCGCAGGTCACGTGCTCTCCACCTACAACGATTCAAAGAGGCGCCACCATATTCAAATCCTTCACCTGTGTTCAGAAGTTGTAGGCGTGTGGTTTGATGTGCCAATGGGATGGACAACAAAAAATTGACAAAGCCTAGGCCACATTGATAATGGGAACAAGGCATGAAAAGCGGTTGTTGGCCGACGCGCACACGGCCAACGGGTTTTTATATTTGGCATAAGCATATGCATATAGTACAAAATTCAAATGAAAAGGAAATGAAAGTAGTTACACGGGAAGGCTTAGTTGTTTTTTTTTTCTAGTTGAAGAGCCATGACAAGGAGGCATCTAGGTGGCGGACATTGGGTATGCAGGCCTCGGGTGACGGAGCTGCGTGTGTAGTGGATGTGTATGATGATGTTGTGGGCACCGAGGAGGCAGCCAAAAAAGGAGACGGATGATGGTCCAACAAAAAGGAATAGGGATCTTTGGGAATGGTGATGGATGAATGGTGCGAGGGTAACAAGATCTGGGGCAACTCCATGGCGGTTGATGTTGGGATAATCATGGCGGGAATGGAGGTGGGTGGCGAGAGAGGGGGAGAGTCGGGCATGGTGATGCTTGGGTGGGATGACGAGGTTAAGCTGGGAAGATTGGATAGTTTGGCGTACATGTGGGGTGGTGGGGAAGATGAGGTTGAGGAGGGGGTGGAGATATCTAGCAAATCATCGACAGTAGAGGCTGACGAAGAGGAAGAGGCCGAAGGAAAAAATGAGGCAGAGGATGAGCTATTCAAGCTGGCGGGGTGGGTCGTCAAGGTGATTTCATCGATGGAAGAGGATGAGATGGTGGAGACAGAAGAACGGTGGAGCGTCAGGTTCAAGGTGGAATGTGAAGGCTGCAGGAACAATGAGGTGTGATCCAGGCTGTCCTTGGGTATGGCGGGGAATGTAGTAGATGTGGGTGATGTAGGTGAAGTTGAAGGAAGTGAGGAGGATGGCTGGCGCTTGGATGGGCGGCGAGTGTTTCGAATTTGATTCCAACGGGTGCGACACTGGCGTTGGGTGCGGCTGGGGATGCAATGAGCTACACGGATCCAACAGCAGCCAAGTTGGTGTACAGACTTGCGTAGGAGCTCATCTTCATACTTGTCCCAACGTCCTTTACGTACAGTGGGGTCCAGTGCCTCGGTCCACCTGGACTGGCACTGGATGCCAGTCCGATGGGGAATCGATTTGGCAATGGCATTCCAAGGCAGGCGGTTGGTGTCGTTATTGTTGCTCTTGAGCTCGGTACGAACACATTTAATTAGGATTTCGTCTTCATCGGGGGACCAACGGCCCTTGTGAACAGTCGAACTAAAAAAAAAAAAAAAAAGTCAGAAAAAGGCGGGACGGGAGCGGCGATTCAAATGTACTTTAGAGCCCCATGCCATCGTGTCGAACATTGAGCAGGTGTACGACCAGGAATCACTTGTGAAATCAGGGACCACTTATGAGGTCCATACTTTTTGACGGCATTCACCAGCAGCTCGTCTTCTTTCTCGGTCCAACGGCAGTAAAATTGACGCACGCCTTCTTGCTTAAAAACAGAAAAACTGCCGATGGATGATACCATGTCCTGGTCCATTTGTGTCGTTTATAATCGTAGAATACAGTGAGGAAGCTGCAGATAGCCTTGATGGAAGAGGAGACAAGAGAGAGAGAGAAAAGGTAATAAAGGAACGCGGGGAACAATGGGAAAAGAAGGAAAACATTGGGAAGCATGACCTCGTTTATTTTTTTTATACAAGCCAAAATACCTGGGAAGGTAGAAGCTATATCTGAATGATCTATTTTTCATGACCATAAAAAAAAATCGAGGCATGGGAGGACGGACTCAGTGACAAAGGGTATTCCCTGTATGGTAATGGGGTGAGAGACGACCAAGGCATACCCCAACATTCTTTTGCCTAAATTAAATATACACGAGCCTGGCATATTCCGTCTCGACTGCCATTGCAAAAAAAAAAGCGTGGGTTTCCTCTTCTTTTCCTTTTCGTCTCGGCTGAGTTACCAAAACGGATGGTTGCCCGCGTCTGGATCCTATTTGAAGAGGCTCGCTGACAATCTCTGTCTTTTTTTTATCGACCAGCCATGACATGTCAGCCATGGGTGTACGTAAAAAAAAAAAAAAACGAGAGAGGGGCATAACCTTGGCGCATGACCCATCATGACCTAGAATGTTCATTTTCCTTGTCTAAAAATAAGCCATAAGAGGAGGACGAGTGGCACAGGAAAACAAGAGGCAACGCCATGTCTGCCCAGTCTTCTTTTTGCGGTATTCCCCATTAAATGTTTTTAATAGACTTGATTGGGACGTGAACTATTGTCAAACCTTATCCTTTATTTCTTTAGCATGGAAGCTGTGGTCATCCAAGTGGGTTTTTTCGTTCGCGTTTTTTTCTACTGTAGTCAAATGCTACGCACAAATCATGGCGTCATGACTTGGAAGGCTATTGATCATGTGGCTCTCTTTTCGCTTGTTTTTCTCTAGGCTTCTTTATCGCATTGTTGGTTGAATCGAGCAGTCATTTTTTACGTGTGGTTACCAATGCCTTGCCAATCCTTGCCCACCTTTATTTCGTTTTGGATGGAGGGAAAATTTTAAGAGATTGTTCTGGCTGTTTCTGATCGAGCCAATAGAAGTGACCCATTACCATCGGGGTTTGTAGCCATCGCATGAATCATTTTCATTTGAGCCAGTTGCATTGATGCCCTGAGAGGAAACGCTGACGCAAATGACATTGCCCAGGGCAGAGACGAACGACAGCGTGAGTCGAGTGAACGCCATTGGTTTAGAGCAAACTGGATAAAAAAATAGCTGGCGTGTATTCCTTTCATTCAGGAGACGTTGACTGCTGGACGGGTAGACTGGAAAGAAGGACGAAGCATTTCTTGACCGCCTACTGTGAAATGGGTCAGTGCATTCGGAAGCCTTCCGTTTTAATTGGCCATGAATGTTGCCATGGTTGAATGACGGATTTTTTTCAGTTAAATATCTACGTAGCACCTACACTGCAGAGCATTTTTCTTTTTCTTTTTTTTTTTTGTATAGAAAAATAGATATCTTGCAGAAACATTTTGACGCCTTTGTTGATGGATGGCATGTCCCAAATTTGAGCCATTGCCTGTTTTGTGTCACCCAAACACCAGGAAAAAAAAAAAGCGGATGCCTGGGCAATGTACCACAGGCAAAAATTGAAGGGAGAATGGGTTGGAAGTGAAACGTAAATTGGGAACATGCCTCTGCAGGATAAAAAAAGAATGTGATAAACAAGGCAACTTTGACTGGCAAGCATCAAAAGCAAGGTTGAGTCACCACGTGGGTGAGCGATGTTTTTGGGCAGTGGCGGTGTTTTTGGACAGCGTTTCCCCGCTTCTCAACGTTCCTTTGTCCAAGTTTCTTTTTTGCCTTTTTCATTGGTTTTTTTTTTTTAATTAATCGACTGGTTTTAGCAAGGCATAATGGCGGGCAGGCA
Organism: Hesseltinella vesiculosa; assembly: GCA_002104935.1. Taxonomy (NCBI): domain Eukaryota; kingdom Fungi; phylum Mucoromycota; class Mucoromycetes; order Mucorales; family Cunninghamellaceae; genus Hesseltinella; species Hesseltinella vesiculosa. The sequence continues at coordinate 63,003 of MCGT01000046.1, forward strand.
AACCCTTAACATGCATCAGCGGAAGATATCCTTGACCACAGCTTGTCCTCCTAATACAACACACGCATCCAGCCACCGCTCTGCATCCTCCTCATCACCGACGACTTCACTGCAATGGCTAGAGCGGCTCTGGTCTAATCAATTAGTGCGATGGTGCATCCTGGCCTACGCTGCTTGTTGCATGTTGTTTGCCACATCCAGATTCTTGTCAAGTGAACAAATCCAAGGTAACCCATCCAAGCCATTTTTCATCTTTGCTCATTTCTTTTCGTTCTTGCAAAGCATTGCCGCCAGTGGTCGATACCTCTGTGAACCTTCATCACGATACCTTGGCCCAGAATAATGGGGCACCAGAAAAATCTCTACACATCAATGATCTGACAACTCGCCTGCGTTTGGGGAAAATGTTCAGTAAATCAGCTCAGCATACGGATAACATCCATCCGTTTTGGTTAAAAGCAGCTGGACCGGTTACGCCTGTCAGTATCACTACCGTTTTGACCATGGACGACCTGGAAGATTTGAAAAGAATGGCTGACCAGTGGAAAGGTAAAAATGGACCAAGCAGCAAGAAGCATGCTAGACTCCTCTTCTTCGGCAGGCTCCATTTCAGCAACGCTGCAAATCGAAAACAACGATGGACTAGAGGCTGGCCAGACGATGCAAGCGCTGATGCAAATCCAGCACGAATTCGAGGCCAATCCAACTTTGCGAGCTCATGTCGACCTCCATGTCATGGTCCAACCGCATGGCACCAAGCGCAGTCGATTACAAGTCGGTCGCAACGTCGCACGCCTCTTCAGCCGATCTCCCTATGTCATGCACACCCCAATCCGTGTCCTTTGGCTTGCTCCGTTGACCATGGATGATACCAAGCGAGATCTATTGGACCAGGGCCAAGTCCTGGTAGTGCCAACATTTGCCTTCCCACCTCACCGATATTCTACAGAGCAGCCCTCGTTCCCAACCACACGCGAACAGGTGATCGAATGGGTGGACGCCGATCGCATTGGTTTGATGGATTATCACTGGGAACTGAATGGTGGACCAACCAACTATGACCAATGGGAAGTAGCCTCAGAGCCCTACATGGTTGTCGACTATGACTATCACTATGGACCCATTTACATCACGACCAAAGAAGACCATCCTTGGTAAGTTTGTGTATGCACAAGAAAAACAGAAACTGACCCGAGATGACTTTCAGGTGCGAGGAACGTTTTGAAGACCAGCTTCCGGCATGTGTCTATGCGACGTATCTGAACGGGGCTGATTTCTGGGTGTTGCCGGACACCTTTGTCATTCGATCCGGACAAGAACCTGAAAATCATTTGCCTTATGCCGAGGTAAATGGCAGAGAAGCCGCTAGGACGTCTCCCTGACATCTCTTTTTATTCTTTACTCAGCGTGTTATCCAGGACGGCATGTACAAAAACTATCGCATTGAACAATGTGCGTTTTATGCTCGACAGTTCGACCAATTGCAAGTTTACAATACCGAGCGAGGCACCCATGTTAAGCAGGAATGTGCCAAGGCTTTGAAAAACGAAAAAATCATCCAGTGACACACCAAAATTTAGACTTCTGCAAAATAAACAAGTGATGGTGGAGAAAAAAAAAAAAAAAGATGCTTTGCGAAGGAGTTGAGGACAAAACTTGGATGGGGAGGTTGAAAAAAGAAATTAAATGGGTCTGATGCAATTGGTTTAGCTCGCTGTAGATTTGACAGACCTAAAAATAAAATAAACGGGTTTTTATTGGGTGGAAAAAAAGAACTCAAAGCCCAAACATTCGTTTACTCGTGACAAATGGAAAGTTCAGTCAAAGCCAACAGAAGGCTCGACGGTGGTCACGTCGAGCACTAAGAGAAGACTTACCATGTCATATTGGCCACAAGTCATTCGTTTGGAAGGCTCACCTTTGGTTGCACGGTGATCAACCGGAATCTCCGATTCGTTCATTGTGCTACGTTCACGCCATTTTGTTTATAAAGTTTTTTCGCTTTTTTTTTTAACCCTCTTCTTCTTTCTTTTTCTCTCACACTGTATCATGGTTGGTTTCTTTGAAAAAGTAAAGTCTCAAATTGAAATTTGGAAGATTGAAAAGTATACAAAGCGGCGTACCTTTTTACCAGAATATGACTCGAGAGGTAGCCTGCAAACTGGTATTCATAAAGCAGTGCTCACATTTATTGGTTTGTCATGAAACTAGACACAGAGTATTATAAGCAACATTACCGAGACGGCGTATATTACAACGAGCAATTGCCGCCACAATCACCTGCCACCCCCCGCCCTGGCGCTCCTCAATATCGCTCCAGTTTGAGCAAACGTATGTCAGTGATGGTCAGAAAAAAGTCGTCCAATGGCTCACTTCCCGTCCCACGATGCTCAGAAACTTACAATGCAAATTATCCTCATACTGACCACCCATAAAAAAAAGAGGACATAGAACAAGTCTAGACACAACCTCCACCCCTCCTCCTATTTATTGTACATCCCTCTCGACCCCTTGACCCATTGAAACATACAACCGCCCTTTTTTTTTTTTTTTTCTGAAAGCGCCAGTCCAGCCCCTTATGTCTCGTTTACATATCCCTCTTAAAAAAATCCTCATCTTTTGATCATGGTTACCCTTGCATTTGATAACAGACTGGTTTACATTTGCTCTTGACTCCTTGCGTCAAAAAACCCTCTTTCCCCCTCCTTGCTGGTTCCGCCGCCTTTTTATATCCCAAAACGTCACCTGCTGCTTTTTATCTCCAGACTTCCCCCGCTCAACCTTTCCTGTGGCCTATACCTCTTTACCAATTGTCACGTCTTATCCATCCGTTCACATTATTATGTAATAAACCCCCATCTTTTGTTATTTATTTCTGACAAGCAAAGCAACATGGTCCATGCCTTGGTTTGGCTGTTTGTCCTTTTTTTGGAGCAGGGTCTCGCTCTTCCCAGAATAGAAAACAAAGTCAAAAAAAGGGACTTGGGTAATATTGAACGCATATCACAGAGCACATCATGCACCCAACAAAGCCCTTTTCTGCATTTCGGCCGTCCATCTTGGTCATGTCTTTCCGAGCTGAACAGAAAATGGTCTGACTATGTTTTTTTTTATGACGCAGGCAACCCGGGAAAAAGGAAAATGTCTGTGCAAAAATCAACCAGGTTTCCCAGGCATGGAACGGGAAAAAAAAAAAAAAAAGAATGGGAGAGCCTGCTGAGCGCCATTTGAAACATACAGATGATCACAAACTTTTTTTTTTTTTTGCACCCACATTGAGCAATTCCTTTTCAAGTGAAAGGCAATTAGGGTTTGACCTTGAGTACAAGTTCACTTTGATCAACGCTACTTGTTGCCTTGCTTGGGCCTCGTTTTTCTTTACTTGAATTGGACGATACAATGACACGATTTCCTTTGTCATTGTATATTTCCCAGAGTGCCAAATCCACCGTTTCCATGGCCATTTGAGAACCGCCTCCCTCACGTGCTTTAGCAAAAACTTACAGAAAATGCCAGCGTTGAAAAAAAAATACATATTAGCCAAGAGTTTTGTTTATTGTGGTAGAAAAACGTAAAAGTGGAAAGGGGAATCTTTGTTTACTCCAGGGAAGATAGGTTCAGGCCAGGTTGGTAGGAAGGACCGTGCCGAGGCACCCGTTGCGATAGCGACGGCAAAGAAGGAGGCGACCCAGAGGGAGAGGTCGAAGAGTCATCCACAGAGGAGGTGGATGAAAAGTAAATACCAGATTCATTTCCATACACCTCATCATAGGCCGACAGAGGAGAGACAGACGCAGGCGGTTGCGGAGGAAGGGTGGCGTCCGTGTTGGCGGTGAGGAGATTGGATGGGCGGGATGGCGGTAGAACGGAAGGATGTGAAGGTGTGACGTCCAGAGACATGATATCGCTTTCGGCCGTGACGATACGAAGCGACGACTCGTCATCCACCGCCATATGTTCGTTGGAGGATCGCATGGAAGCATCGATGGAATGGAGATGCGACTGCTGGTCATATTGGATGTGATCGTCTACTTCGTCGTCGTCATCATCGTCATCGTCGTCATTGTCATGATCTTCATGAGGATCCACCAGGTCAGAGTCGCCCGAATCGTCGTCATCATAGTGATGGTGACCGTTGACGGCGGGCTGTGAGGAAGAAGAACCAGCGCCCTCCATCAGGAGCTGTTGCTTTTCCATTTTCAAGGCAGCCACGCGTTCTCGTTTCTCCAAGAGGACTTGCACTGAGGACTGGTTGGTGACCTCGGTCATACGGCGGCACCATAGTTCCCAGTCACGCTTGTTCTTGGTTCGGAAGTGCAGCGTCTTGCCACGCTTCTTGGGAAATCGCACATCAAACAGATAGGCTTTCTTCTTGCCTCGGTCTGTTTCCTGGTCAGGGTCGTCCTTGTCATCATCCTTTGCTGGTTTCTCCATTTGGCCACCTGCCACCAAGATGGACCCTTCGGGTTTGTATCGATCGTTCATTTTGTACTGATGCAGGAAACCATCTGAAAAAAAAAAAATCGGTGTGAGGGCTATCCTTTCTTTGTCCTCCTATACCAACTACTTACAATGTGTCAGGATATAATATTTCTTGTGGTATTGCTTCAACACGCCCGCACGTCGACCAAGTACACCACGCTGAGCGGTGGCCACAAGAGGATGCTGCTTCTTGGGGTAATTGATCTTGAGATAATTTTTTTCAATGTGGTCTTCATCCACCCATTCATGCTTCACGGTTTCAATGTACTGATTCCATGGCGCAAACGGCAAGATAGCAGCGAGCACAGTATCGAGGGTTGTACCATAGTGGGTGACACTCGTTTGCAATTCAGCCCCAAGTTCCACCAGCAAGGCCAGCGCCTCACAGATATGCGTTTCCAGGTCATGGATTTCCTTTTGGATGGCAGCCATCAGCGTCCGCAAACGGTTTTCCTCGGTCAGCTCTCGTTTCAAATAACGCAGAACCACTACCCGCAAACCGAAAACCAGGGGTCAGCCACGTGGATAAATAAAAAGAGTAGGAGATCTTACAAAGGTTGGCTTGCCATGGATCTTTTTCGGGCAACTTGGGGTTGGTGGGGTCCTCCGCATAATCACACAGTTGAGCAAGATGGCGTAGATACTTCTTGGTTTGGTTTGCACGTTGCAGCAGTTCTTCGGTGCCCAAGGCCGGATCTCCTTTCAAACTTCGGATTTGGTCGTGACATTCCTTTCTGAATTGGTGCACCGAAGCTTGCGTTTGTTTTTGTCGTTTATGAAGTCGATCTATTTTTTATTTATTTCGGAGCAGAGGAGCAAGAAAAAATAAGGGTGAGATGCCGTCATAGCTATTTCCAGGGTGCACTTACCGTAAAGTTCATTCTGCTCTTTTTTAACTCGTTTGTAATGAGGATTGGAGAGAATACGGGCGATTTCTTCGTTCCAGTACGAGGCCAATTTGAGGACAATGTTCCAGTTCTCCAGGCGTTTGATCACATGATCGGCACGATGGAAGGAGCCAGGGGTAGCGCTATAATCAGGGTGCAGCAGGTTGATATGCTCTTGCTGCTTACCGATCAGCTTCTTGCGGTTGCGCTCCATGTCGATGGTGGTGGCGAATCCGCTGACGGTGGAGACGGATGGCAAAGGCGGAGGGGTCTGCGATGACACCACGGGTGTGGGTTGTGTATGAATAGTTTGCCGATCGGCAGGTAATGGTGAATACGCATTGGTATTCATGGCTGGCGTAGAGTTCATTCGTACAGGCCGAGGCATCGATGTTGACACTTGTGGTGTAGGAGGATTAGCTTTTGAACTGAGGAATGGCTGGAGCTGGTCGGCCGTGAGAATAATATCAAAACGCTCAGTAAATCGACTGGCGAGCTTCGGTGGCGGTAAGACTTCAGTCATGGTTACAGTTTTTTTTTTTTTTTTTTTTTGGTGAAGAAGAAAGAGGACAAAAGAAACTCAAAAAGGCGTCCCTATTTTTTTTCCAAAAAAAATTGAATGCCCGCAGGTAGAGAGGGGGGGATGATGTCTTTCAAAATAGGCATCGTCTACGTTGCGTCCAGTGACTCCCTTCCCTTGTTACTTTGTAACACCAAGCGATTATACCTTTGTGTTCATTAATTCTCTGCTTTGTTGCAATCATCCACTTTATTAATTCAATTCAATAAATCAGCCCCCCTCTCACTTTTTGCTTGGAAAGGAGTCCCTTTCTTCTTCATCCATTTGCTAAGGCAATAGAATTCTACCAAAATGGCCTGGAACTTTCTCAAAAAAAATAAAAAAAACATTTGCTTATTATGGTATCAGTCTAAAATACACCCCATCGTCTGGACTCTTTGACCTTAATTCATATTTTATTTTAGGGCAAAAGGATCTTCTTTCTTCATTTTCGTCCTACCACTCTTTTACTTCTCCGACGACGTTTTTTATTTATTTTTAGGCTTCAGGGCGGCACCTCGATCCAAAAACGGGTCTTGACCTGAAAAAGAAAAAAGCTGCAAAGAATGGTTGGCGATTTTCTAACAAACAGACAGGCAGAAAAATAACAACCCCCTTACTTTTTTTTTTTTTTCCCAACCAAATGAGCACACAGATCAGTCGTCTCGACCCTTTTCTCAAAAACTTTGTTCTTTACCCTACAAGGCTCTGGTTTCCCAAAGTCAAACACCGACATTCCCTCTTTTGACCAGTGACGTTACCCGAGGAAGAAATAAATTGGGTGCAGTGATGCCCCCCTCATCATCCTTTTGAACGATGTCGACTCTCACACAGCCAGGCTCTCTTCATAACCTCAAGATCACTGCCCAACGTTCGTTCTGTTGGGTGGCACCAAACCGGGTAGAACCGTTCCTCAAGGCGAAACAGGTGAGACAGATCACAAAACTGTAAAAATAAATAAAAAAACAGGTGTGGCATGAGCATCGTTGATCACTGCCTTCTTCGAGACCCACCGAGCAAGGATGGCATGCCGTCACTGCCGACGCCAACAAAATAGCCAATAAACGCCAGCAAACGATCACACAGTGAGACTGGCCCAATGAGATATGCAGCGATGCGATGAAAAAGAATGGTGTCACTAACCCTTCCTGTGAGAGCCTACGAAGCCTAGACAAAAGATAAGCCTATACGTATGGCATCAAGCGAAAACATCACATGATTTCATTTGGTGAAGCGTCGTATTGGACTACACCGAGGACATTCAAGTTTTGCATTTCATGTCTTGGTGCTGGTTTCACTGCTCATCATGATATAGAAACTCTCGCTTCCGCTTAGCCGGTGGTCATGTGCTTCGCCACCACCTCTGGAGGCATTTTTCTTTTAGCCATCGCCATGCCTCACCATTTGCTGCTTGTGTGCAAAATTTGGAGCGAATCGAATTTTGATGGTCTTTTGCTCTGATTTTTTGCAAGGGACCCCCCTTGCGTTTTGAGAAAAAAGAAAGCAGGGATAAATCATTTTTTCGTTAAATGGATTCATCTCAAATTTTGCATGGGATCAAGTTCTTAGAAAGGGGATCGTTGCTGAAAAAATCAAGCCGATTGACCATGGTCACCCAGCCAACTTTTGCAACGATCGTGTTTTGACACCTCCGATTCTCCAGCCAAAAAACGAACAGAAAAAAAAAAAATCAACAGCCTGAATTTGATCTCCGCCCACTCAAGCTGGAGCCAAACCATGCAACGCTGAGCTGCTCTCAGCAAAAGGACGAACATGAGCAGTGAATAAAATCTGAGCAACGTTCGCCACTACAGCTTGATAGTCAGTTACTAGGCTTTCTCACATTTAAATAGCGGTGTCATTTGCGGAAAAACGCTATGAAATGCATCCGAAAAAAAAGAGGGCTGTGACGAGAAATGGACGGTAATAAAATGCAAGCCAGCTTGAGCAAGCCGAGCAGCTCGCAGTAGCACTGTGTCTCCCTGAAAAAAAAAAAATGCACCAAATGAATGGTGCGCTCCTCACCTAAAAACATGAAGAGCAACGCGAAAACTGGATAGAAGGGGGGCGTCTCATCTACTTACTCCTGGGCTTGAGGTTCATTCTAACCTAGCTTGCTACTCTTCAAGGCAACATGTCTTGGAAGTAATGTGATAGTACCTCAAAGGGAAAGGTCCATTTTTTTTTCCCAACCACGGCAATGCATAACATCCAAGTTTAGAAAAAGGGTGTTGCCAGCTCAGCTTCTTTTTTTTTTTCTTCTCTTTTTCTCGTCCACCTTTTAGCATCGTCTTCTTTGTTTATTGACTTGTGCCTCCTTTCGTTTATCTCATCTTTTTTCTTTTCATTTAAACAGCATTTATTTCCTTATCCAAAGACTGTATCGTCCAAACGCCATGGGTGACTGGACGCCTCTGTTTAGCTTTTTTGCTTTGATTCCCATTGTGATATCTGGCTTTATTCTTTACGCACATCAACGCACCTATGGCACGCTGACCGACATTACTACTGAATCAGTTGCTTATCAGCGAAACACCTACGGTAAACTGCTTGATTGGGATCAGTACTCGCTGCAAATCCACGGCCGACCTTCCCTCATCCTTGGCGGTGAATTCCATTACTGGCGCTACCCTGACCGGACTCGCTGGCAGCACATCTTGGAACAATACCGATCGCTCGGCTTCAACACCATCCGCATCTATTTCCATTGGGGCTACCACTCTCCTGACGAAGGCATCTACCTGTTTGACGACAATCGCGATGTCGATTACCTTTTGAATCTCTGCGAAGAAATGGGCATCTTTGTCTTGGCAGCACCCGGCCCTTATATTTGCGCCGAAACCCAAGGGGGTGGTTACCCGGCCTGGATTGCCGCCAAGCGCGAACTGCGAGTCCGCCATAACAAGTTCATGCTCTGGCGCACCTACGACCCTGACTTTGCCCACTATGAAATCCAATGGCTCAACCAGATCCTGCCGATCCTTGGCCGCCACCAGATCACCGAGAACACCGACCAACGCCGTGGATGTGTCCTGGGTCTCCAGCTCGACAATGAACTGTTTGAAACCATGTCCAATATCCTTCCCATCGGCTTGCGTGACCAGATGCGAATCCTTTGTAAAGCCGCACGTGACGCCGGTATTACCGTACCCTTGTTTACCAATGATGGCTTTGAAGAAGGCGGCTGGGTGCCTGGGAAACCCGCTAACTTTTGGTCAAAACATCCCTTTGGCATTGACTTGTATGGCTTTGACAAATATGTCGGTAAGATCTTGAACCACGCCAAGACCGCCAACGGCATCTCACACGTTTTTTTTTTCTCAGTTTTTGCTCCCGCAAGTTCTCCAAAGAGCTGGTTGATTGACCAAGGCAACAACTCCAACAATTGGCATGAATGGGACCCAAAGACCGTAGAAAACTCCATGGACAAACTCGAGAAAACCGTTCGCGGCTTTGGCGGAGGTGCCAAACATGTAAGTTACCCCTTTTTTGGCAACCTACCTTTTTTTTTCCATGGCATTCATCCTTGTTTTATGTTTACCTGCCCAGTCTCCTATTTTGATCCCCGAGCTCCAGGGTGGTTGGTTCAATCATTATCAATTACAACATACCTACGACGAAATTTTTGAATTCTATGGTGCCGATTACACCCGAATCCTCGTGGAAACCTCCTTGGCTCAGGGTGTCACGGCTGTCAGTTTGTACATTGGTTATGGTGGTACCAATTGGGGCGCCTTGGGGGATCCGTAAGTCAAAGGGGATCGAAGAAGAAAATAACTGATTGGCCGACTTTTTTTTTTTTTTTTTCTGTAGTGATGTGTACACGTCTTATGATTATTCTGCTTGCATTCGTGAATATGGTTACATGTCATCACGTGGGCGCCTTTTGCGCCAAACCCTGCTGTTTGTGCAATCCTTTGAAACCTATTTTAGTCGCACGGATCTCCTTGCCACGCCCACCATCAAGCCTGCGGCCGCCAACATCATCAACCGCCAACGTGTGTCTGTCGGCACTGAACAGCCCGTTGTCTTCACGTTCTTCCGCAACTTTGATCGCAAAAAACGCGACGTGTTTGACCTCGAGGTGATGCACGACGACCAGTCCTTTGCCATGGCCATCCAGATGGCTTTCAAGACCTCCTTCATTGCCCTTGGCAACTACAAAGTCAGCAATGGTCTCCATCTCATCCAATCCACCCTGCCTATCCTCGCCCGCATGGCGCAACCTGAATCCAACGAGGAAATCTGGTTCATCGAGCCCAACACGATCGGCGCCTTGGCCTTTGTTGACCGCTCCATGGAACTCACAGGCAACATGCATCACCCGACGATGACACGACAAGATGGCGTGGCCTTGCTTCACTTTGACAAGCCTGAAGGCTGGACGAAGATCACCACCACCGACGGCCACCTCTTCCTCGTTGGCCTCACCAAAGAAGCCGCCATGACCATCCATGCTGACTTTGAGGCGCCTTACTGGACCGGCGAAGGCGACAAGCCGCAGCGATACCCCGGTTTGGTTGCCTGGGGAGCCGACACTCTGTTCTACAATAAGATCAAAGGGTCTCTTTCCGTTGAATACAACGTCCATGACCAACAGGTCCATGTCGTCACCTGGTCCAAGCCTCAAGACAGCCGCCTGGCCCATGACGACAAGGATGCCACCGCCAGTGGCACAGGTGTGCCTTATCACCGCGTGCTGACGTTACCCGATCACCGCCATGAACCATTGACCATTTCCCGAGCTCTGACTGCATGGGAATCCAGCACGGTGCAATGGGATGACTTGCCTTGGCAGCCTCTTCGCACCAACAGCAAGGGCGACCTCGTATGGGAGTCGCTCGACTATCACTTCACCAGCGGCCATGCCTTGTACCGCAACGACTTCACCACGCCTCCCTCTCAGCAGCCTCGGGTTCAATTGACTCTGAACATGCGCCACCGTGCCACCGTGCTGATGAACGGCCGCATCGTCGGTGGTCACACCACTTACTCGCGCCAGCTGTTCATGCCTGGCGCCAAGGTCGGCCCGGACCCATCCTTCATGGGCTCTCGCACCTACGATCTCTCGCCTTTCCTTTCTCACGAAGGCACGCTCAACAACACCTTGATTGTCCTTGTCGACAGCTTTGGCCTTAACCGTGACGGCTTTGTCATGGACGATATTCGAAACCCTCGAGGCATCATCAAGGCCAAGCTCCACGGCATCTCTCTGTCCACCCATGCCAGTCAACACTGGCAGGTCACCGGCGTAGATGTACGCAAGCTGCACGAGCCCTACAACAGCGCTGGCTTCCCAGACGAACAAGAAAAACTGGCCATGACCAGCTTCCAACCCCAGACACATACCTCCACCACCACCCTCCCTCTGGACCCTGCCCAAGGTGTGCAATGGTGGCAAGCCACATTTGATCACCCGGTGCCCAGCGACCAACGTATCCCTCTGCGTTTGCATTTGGATGGCGAATGGACGGGTCAAGTGTTTGTCAATGGCAAGTTCGCTGCTCGCTTCTATGGCAATGGCGACTGCCCTCAGCATGACTACTATTTACCAGATGACTGGTTGCAAAGCACTGGCAACACCCTTCGTATCTTGGCCTATACCTGGACACCTACCGAAGCGCATGTGTCCTTGGTCGGTTGGCGCACCAACTTCCCTGGCAACGGCAATGTTATCCATGCCTCCAACACTTCGGTCCCTGCCATTGATTATATGGTTTGGAAGGACCAAATCACCATCCAATGATAAACCACCGCTTCCTGACTCACGGCCTCCCGTTTCCTCCTCTTTGCCTCCTTTTCCTTCTTCCCTCTCTCTTTCCAGCTCTTTTTCTTTGTGTTTGTGCATGGGTAAATTTGAAAATTGTATTTTTGGATAATGAAAATAAAAACGAGATCGGTTCTTGTCAATAATCAGAAGCTTCATCAAAGGGAAATGTATCTTTTATTTTTTTTTTTTCTGGAGATCGTCAAGACCTCCTGCCCAATGGAATGGTCCTCCTTGATATTTTTTTTTCTCTAAATCTCTTTGCTTCCCCTAAGTTTATTAAAAAAAAAATTGCTCCTGACCTTCAACGCTCCTTCCTTTTCTTTTTAATAGCAACGACCCTTTGTTTATTTTTAGAGGACAACGTGACAGGCATCTCGAATGAGGAACCTGTCGTCCCAATTTTCATAGAGCAACCAGGCTTCTTTTTGCCATTTTTTTCAAGGAGGCTGTTCTCACTTGGTCGAGCATTAAGGTTTTTTTTTTCCCTCCTTTACCTAGTCATGAAATAAAAAAAAAAAAAAAATAGAACAATGCTAATGAAAGAAGTGGTGCAAAACGGGTACAAAGAGCGTATATAAAGATGCGCCAGAAAAACTTCGTTTCTTTCTCTCTCACTTCTTTTTGTCCGTCTCTTCACCTCTACGAAGCTTCCAGTCCGTTCCTTCCATTTAAGACATCCCATACATAAAACTATGAAAGCCTTTACTTCTTTGGTGTTCTTGTCAGCCGCTCTGTTGGCCATGGTCCAAGCTGTGCCTGTGGTCAAGCGCGGCCAGCCTCTTGTGAAAATCACCTCCCCTGCCGAGGGTACATCGCTGAAGCAAAATGAGCAGGCCACCCTGACCTGGCAAGTGCAGCCGTCAGACCAAACCAAGGCCGGTGGTCCTACAGAACTCACTGTCCAGCTCCTGCGAGGTGACCCCAACCACCTGGAATTCATCCGCACCCTGAACGAGCACATTGACATGGGCAGCGGCTCAGCCCAAATCACCATTCCCAAAGAGATCGAAGACGGAAACAACTATGCTTTCGCCATTGGATCCACTCCCGAAGACTTGAACTACATTGGCCGCATCAACATTAGCGGTGGTGCTGTAGCAGATCCTGCGATTGCTGGTGAGAGCGCCGATACTGGTGCTAGCGCTGATGCTGGAAACACTGCTGCTGGTACTGAAGCTGCTACTGGTACCGAAAATGCTGCTAGCACGCCTGATGGTGCCCCTGACGCTGGCCAACAAGAAATCAAGTCGGCTGCTCCTGCCTCCGTTATGGATAGACAAAAGCCTGCCATCATGTAGAGATTCCCTTTCTGGTTCTTGTGTCAAATTAATAACTTAGGCCCTCATTTTACTACTTATCGGTATTTATAGTTTTTCCACTTTCAAAAATACACATTTTGTGAATGAAGTGTATTCCATCCCAACATCAGTAAACTGCAATTTTTTTTCTCCGAAATAATGCAAAGGTGTGCACAGAGTGTCTTTTTCGCGGTAGCTGGGCTACTGGTTTTTGAAAATAAGTTCCTCCTGGCCTAACGTATTCATGGCGTTTCCTATGTTAGGTCGTCATGTCTAGTCATGGCTTTGCCAAGCAAAGACAATGAGACTGAACAAGTCCTCAAAAAGTATGTCATGCATGTATGTCGGGATTTCAAATCCAAACGCCAGTTGGTTGCACCCTGAAAAATAGGAGGGCGCTCTTGAGGACACTCTTCGTGTCCTTCTTCAAAGGGGCCAAGGGCAATGATCTGAAAACTCGTCATTAGGAAAACTCCGTTGAAGCGATCCATGCGTGAGCATCATGCCAAGTTTGAAGCCAATCATGTTTCTACTGCTGCGCTCTCTTCAAACACACAGGCTGAGCAAAGGACAAGAGGACTTTCAAGGGCTAGATTTATTTCATTTGATTATGTACAACAAAAAGAAAAGAAAAGATATGAATGGAAAGAAATGGGAGAGGGGAATACTAAAAAAAGAAGAATGGAAGGGATGCAAATAGAAAAAAGAGATGGGGAAATTAAGGGGTAGGCAGATCTTCAAAGCTCAGGCCATCACCATGGGGACGGGCACGGAGGGCGGCAATGTCGATTAATTTTTCACGCTCGTTGTAAAGGGACTTGTAGGCACTCTTGATCGTGACTTCGGAAACGCCGGCAACATGAGCAATGTCGCGGGTCGACTTGGGGATGCGGTACAGGTAGGACACCAGGTAGATGCAGGCGGCGGCGACAGAGATGGGGGACTTGCCGGCAAGGGTGCCGACTTCCTTGGCTTGTTTGACAAGATCGACGCCGGTTTTCTGGGCATAGTTGGGCAGCTGGAGGTTGGAGCAGAAACGGGACATGAGGTCTTCGGAGTTCATGACGTTGGTGTTGGTCATGAGCTTGTTCTGGAGGGTTTTGTAGCAACGGCCGATTTCTTTCTTGGGGACGCGGGTGAGGGCGCAGATTTCGCGGAAAGTACGGCCGACACGTTCTTGCCGGCAAGCAATGAAGATGCAAGCGGCAATGATGGCGTCGCTGGATTTGCCACGGAGAAGTTTTTCGTCTTCGACTCGTTTGTACAGTTGCTTGGCAGTGTCGCTGACGATCTTGGACAGGGAGATGGAGTCACACATGGCGCCGATTTCCTTGTATGTCTGAGCGAGGTTACGTTCGCCCTTCATGGCATTGGCCTTGCCCAAGGTCTTGTTCAGGTCTCTTGCTGCGCCTGAGCCACCGTCCCGGCGAGAAATGACGGTTTCAAGTTGATCACCGTCCAACAGAGGGTTTGCTGCTGCACCCACACGAGAAGGATCCTACCATCATCAAAAGAAGAAAATAAGGGAGTAGAAAGTAAGTGAGACACCAGGTGGGGAGAGACGAGGAAGATTTGCAGTCCAAAGAATATAAAAATAAAAATAAAAGAGGAGGCGTTTGTTGCCAAGACAGCGCCAATGCAGCAACAATAAAAAAAAATGAAAGGGGGGGGGGGATAATCATAAGGTGAGCAATCATAAAAAAAAGATGGTTTTTGTGTAGGTTAACATACATCGCCCTCGTCATTGGCAAACGTACGCCATTCAGATCGAGTATCGATGATACGGTCACCCAACACAAGACCACAATCGCCACAAACCAGATCGCCCGAAGCGAATTCTTCAACGATTTGGGGTGGATTGACGCGGCAATCAGGACAGATAAGATGGACATTCAGATTGGGCTGGAATGCTTCTGGTTCATCGTTCGCCTGTTGTTCACGAAGTGGGAAAGGGATCGTCGAAGTCATTGTTAAGTTATCTACAAAAAAAAAAAAGGATCAGTCATTCAAAAACCCAATTCAAAAAAAAAAAAAAAAAATAGCCATCTTACGTTTCTTTGCAAAGGATGGCAATCAGTTACTTGTGTGTTATGGGTTGTAATATGTACAGTAAAATGGGATCAACACACCAAAGACGAAGGATGAAAAGAAAAGAAAAACGGGTCGACAAAAAAAACAAACTCCTAAAAACTACGGCAGGCAGGACCCGGTTGCTCTGATTGGCTCTTGTTTCTCCCATTTTTTTTTCTCGGTGGTTCAGTGTGCTTCCATACCATTCCATTTTATTTTTCTTTTGGGCAATACAAACAGTGTGTTTTTTTAACTATGAACAATTATCTAGAAATCAAATATAAATAAAGAGATGGAAGGGGGGGAATCCAGGATTATTTTTTTTGGCTTTTTTTTTTTTTTTTTAGTTGTTGGTGTCGTTGTTCAGACCACCTTGGACATCGGCCACGACCATTTCGGTGACCAATTCGTCATAGGTGACCTTGCGGGTCCAGCCCAACTTTTCCTTGGATTTGGTGGGGTCGCCCAACAAGAGTTCGACTTCGGCGGGACGGAAGTACTTGGGATCAATACGGACACGCACCTTGCCAGTTTCAGCATCCTTGCCGATTTCGTTCACACCTTCACCTTCCCAGACGATCTTGCGGCCAGTGACGCCAAAGGCCTTTTCAACAAAGGAGCGGACAGTGTGGGTTTCACCGGTGGCCAAGACAAAGTCATCGGCTTCTTCTTGTTGCAACATCAACCACATACCTTCGACATAGTCACGGGCATGACCCCAATCACGCTTGGCATCGATGTTACCCAAGTACAAGCATTCTTGACGGCCCAAATGGATGTCAGCGACGGCACGGGTGATCTTGCGGGTGACAAAGGTACGGCCACGGCGGGGAGATTCGTGGTTGAACAGAATACCGTTACAGGCAAACATGTTGTAGGATTCACGGTAGTTGACAACGATCCAGTAACCGTACAGCTTGGCCACACCATAGGGAGAACGAGGGTAGAAGGGAGTGGTTTCCTTTTGAGGAGTTTCCACCACCTTACCGTACAATTCAGAGGTAGAGGCTTGGTAGAAACGGACACGGTCGGCCAGACCGCAAGTACGGATGGCATCCAACAAACGCAAGGTACCGAGGGCATCCACGTCACCAGTGTATTCAGACATATCAAAGGACACCTTGACATGAGATTGAGCAGCCAAGTTGTAAACTTCAGTGGGTTGCACTTGGGCAATGATGTGGACCAGACAAGTGGAATCAGTCAAGTCACCGTGGTGCAAGAAGAATTTGACACCTAGATAGATCAGGTCAGGGCACAGACATTCTCTCCTTTTTTCCTTGTCACTTACCAGTTTCGTGGCTATCCTTGTAAATGTGTTCAATACGACCAGTGTTGAAGGAAGAAGAACGGCGAATGATACCATGAACTTCATAACCCTTTTCCAAAAGGAATTCAGCCAAGTAAGAACCATCTTGACCAGTGATACCTGGAAAAAAAAAAAAGATGAGATGAGAAAAAAAAAAAAAAAAACAGTAACGGGGTACTTACCGGTGATGAGGGCAACCTTGCGAGCACGGTATTCTTCAACGGACAAAGCGTTGTTGTTCACAACAGTGGAGGCAGCAAAGACACTTTCAGTGGACATGATGAGTTATAGAGATGAATCAAAAAAAAAAAAAAAAAGAGGATGAAAGAAAAGAGAAAAAAAAAGTCTCTTTTTAGAGTTTTCTATTTTAAACAAGGGCCAATTGCGTTGCACAAAGCGACAATCCTTTTTTTCAAACTCATCAAAACGAGTCTAGCGCTTTTTGAGGCCAGAACCATCTTCATGACTGCTAGATTCCATGCTAAAATAAATAGCCCACTTAATTCAACCCAATGACCAGATTTTTTTTTACAATCACCTATTTAAATGATACATCATACTATACCGTTTTGTCACATTTATTCCCTTCTTTCAAAAACTTGCTCCTCCCGTTTGACATTTGACGGATTCCACGCTACTTTTTCTTCTGTCGAAACAGGAGAAAACTGTTTGTGATCCAGCATGCTTTTTGACACTTTTAGGCGCCGTTGTGCAAAATGTATTTTTGGTCTACTTTTTTGAATAGAAGATATCTCATTTCCTCCAATCAAAACGCCCCAGCAGCCTTTGATCAAATTATGATTTGACTTGGCAAAAAAAAAAAAAAGTTATTAAAAAATGGAAAGCAAATCAAGTGTTCTATTTCTTTCTTTCCAGGACCTCGTTTCTGTTTCTAAAAAAAAATAAAAATAAAAAGATGGAAGAGAAACGGAGGATGAATAGATCAGCACAGTCTGTGCTTTGGGCGATGAATTCTGTTCCTTTTGAGCTTATCTCTTTTGCTGCACATCATCTTTTGCTTGACTTGCATCGTTGGATAGATTCCATTTTTATTGGCGTAATTGAGGAAAATGTTCCATTTTTGGTCTGGTCGCAATTTCATTCTCCCTCTTTGCTTGGGACGTCATTTCAAAGAAGCCTTCACCCCGATTACCCGTTTAGAAAGTTGGTGCACTCCTACCCACGTGCACGCACTTCCCAATCAGCCTGCAGGTAGCCTGTGCAAGGAAAGGCTCATGGCCAGAAGCCATTTGACAACCCTGGCGAGGTAAGTGGCCTCTTCATCAGCAACTGTTCTTGAGCGTTGACGGGAGACACCCCCATCCTTCCTTTACTTATCCCGAGCTGTTGGTGAAGATGCCAAGTGTCAAGCGACGCACCAGAAATAGAGCCTGCCCTCTGGTAGCAGAAAGATGAAAGAGGCTTGCTTTTCAATAGCGCGCCAAGAAAATCTTCGACGCGCAGCAATAACAGCATCAAAAAAAAAAAACATATAGTGAATGGAAAACAAAAAGTGGTATCGAAGAAACTGGTTGAACACGGCATAACTCGCCGACGTCCTTTTCAAAAGGCATATTTGTATAAAAAAAACCGATAGACCACCACGCAAATGTGACCTGGACATGCCTTCCATAACGATGCAAACACTTTCAGATGCTCTCTCACCTTGATAAATAAACCGGCTTCCGTCAGACGCAAATCGAACGGCATAGCAAGTTTCGTAGCGGCGCTCGCCATTCTCCTTTTTCCCAAAACTTTTTTTTTTCTTTTTTTCCCACTTGCCCCTCCATATACCATAATGTCCAGTACAGAATGTGCTATTTGTCTAGATTCATTGAAGAATAATCTTTCAGCACTTCGATGTGGCCATACGTTTCATTCCGATTGGTAAGATTCATAAATAACAAACGGCCTAGACCGATCCATTCCGGTTTGCCTGATCCTTTGACCTCCTCTTTTCTTTCTACAATAGCATTGCCAAATGGCTGGTGAATCAATCAGCCTGTCCTTGCTGTAAAAAGACAGCAAATCATCGCACCCATGTGATTCCTTTGTATATCGATCTGACACAACGATCCGATGCCGAATCGTCCAGCCATACCGATGCCAACTCGCAAGGCAATGAAAAACAACTGCAAACAAGCAATCACCAACTCCGTGGCCAGCTAGACTCTTGCGCCAATCAACTCAAAGAAAGCCGATTGGAAAATGAACGACTGCGAAAAGAAGCCAGCGCCCAAGCCAGCAAGATTCGATCCTATCGCTCCCTTCAGTCGTAAGCGACAATGCCGCCAGGAAAACAAAACTAAATCACTCATCGCATTTTTTTTTTTCACATTCATGGCGTAGGGTCATTGATCTGCAACGACGATTATCCACAGAAGATGCTCGCGATCGAATGCGTCACTGGGCAATGCTGCCCAGAGATGAATTGGGGCTCATCACCGCCAGCTTATTTGAAAAATATCGAGACTTAACTGGGTAAGCCTCATGAAGCCGGGAAGACAATGATTGACCCTCCCTATTGTATCTCCACAGCCAAATGGCCCTCCATGAAACCCAAATGGAAAAAAATGCAGGCCGTATTAGTGAATTGAAGAAACGAGCAAAACGAGCGGAACAACGACTGAGATCTTCTACAGCAGCCGAGCGCAGCGCTCTCCATGAAACCATTCACAAGCGACTCGGGTAAGCTTTTCCCTTGATCTCTTTGACCCTCTCACTCTATTTTTTTCTAATGCTTTAGTCGAGGACCCCGCGGCACGACCAGAATAGGGTAGGCTGGGAGAGAAAGAAGAAATGAGAAGCAATTGCTGACCGTCTGTCTGCCTTTAGTGAATCGTCGTCCTCGTCGTCCGCACCCATCAGCTTGGATACCAACAACAGCTCCGATAACGAGACCACAGACGAGGAACTCGACAGCCATACCCGCATGTTCAAGAAACGAAAAGCTCTTGCCCGCGCCAAATCTACCTCAGGCCCCCCTATTCAACTAAGCTCGCCTGTGCTTGTCAATGGTGGCTCGGACCTTTCTACCTCAGCCCTAAACCTTCAAATCGCTAGCCCTGACAGGTAATAAGAATCCGTCACCGGGAGATGCCATGTTCCTCACTTTGCTCTTTGCATTTGATCCTGTAGACCCACTCTACGTCACAACAATCACTTTTCGATCATTGGTAAAATCGACAAAGTAGCTTTATGTCAACAGATTTTCTCACCTCTCCGCGTTCGTTTTGCTACTGTAGATATCTCAAGCGATGAAAACGATGATGAAACGTAATCACCTCTCTTCCTCCTTTTCTTTGGAACCCTATGTCCTAGCTCAAGCAGCCTTTCCAAATTTTGAGAAGACCCCCTCCTTTTGTTGACTCGTCCCCACCGGCTATACCAAACAGCAATAAAGAAAACCATGTCTTTTTTTTTCCCTTCATTGACCTTCCAGGATGGCCTTCTGAGATGACGATACAAGTGACGCAGAAAGTACAATGGCGCTAACTGCGGTCGGCCGACGAAAAAAAAAACATTCAAAAACGGCAAGTCGCGACTTTCTTTTCTCATTCGCTTCACCAGAAAGAAAGAATGACCAACCAACAACGTAAATGACCAAGATACAGTTTATTATATATAACCCCATGTTTTTGTTTAGCTCGCAAACAATTCATTGTATTGATCCACGACTACACCGATGACCAAGCATTGGAGCGTCGTATGGCGGTACGTGATGCGCATATGGCCAAGGCAGCGATGTGGCATGATAACAAGGACTTGTTGTGTGGTGGCGCCTTGTTTGACTCACATACGACGAGAAAAATGGTAGGAAGCATGATGATTTGTCAAGCTGAAAGTGAGCAAGACCTCCAAGATCGGATAGCCAACGATCCTTATGTGGTGGGCAAGTAAGTGACATGGACAGTCCACTAAAAACCTGATGAAAATTAACCCATTCGCTTTCAGAGTATGGGAAAAATGGACCATCTACCCCTATCGCAACGTAAGTCTCGCATAAAAAAATGGCCTGGCTCGACCATCCATCCCTGACCTGTTTTGTTCATAGGCTATTGGTTTGGATAAAGAGCTGGAAGGTGTGCCTGTCATTGTGTAAACGCTTTTGAATAAAAAAAATCCACCCGTTGTCCATGTCTGTCATGATGAATAAAGATGAGCACTGAGGCTTGAATCCCTCCCCCCCCATCCACGCAAGAACGTTAAGCCAGATGGAGGTGTTAGGATACAAGATTTCCACGCCAGAGTTCTTCGGCGGGGTTTGGTTTAGGAAGGGGGAGAAGAGAGGTAGGAGGAAATAAGCTTGAATCCACGTCGTTCTTTTTTCCGGAGCACGTAAAAAAAAAAGAGAAGAGAAATCCAATCTCTCAAAAGAGCCCTGCCGTGTTTTCAGTCTCCGCACAGCGTCTTCGATGCCAGGCTGGCGCACGCTTTGGCATCAGCGACACCTACCCTTGCCAGCCGTCAGTGTCAACGCCTCTCTCCTTGCTCTGCTGCACCAGAGCCCCATCAACGGCTTTGTTCCTTTCCTATAGCACAACTATTGGCTGGTGGTATGACTTGGCCATTCAAGAGACACGCAACAAAGCGACGTCGATCCAGCTAACGAGGAAGAAACGGCCTTTGCTCAGGCAGATCCATATGGCGTTTTGCCTGCATGTCGTTCCGCTTTGAACAATGGTGCTGGTGAACAAACCATACCCATCGAGGACGGCCTTTCGCCAACCTCATCTCGGATAAGAAAACAAAAGGGTGGTTTCCGGGTTTCCTTTTTTAGCCTAAAAGCCTGGGCCGTGTGATGGAGACTTTTTTCTTTTCTCTTTCAGCTTGACCCCCTTTTTTTAAACAAGATGTCCTCGAGAGAGTTTGAATTTCCTGCTATCCATGACTTTCCTCCATTTTATACGTAAGCCCTATCATCATGCCCAGCCCGTTTGGAGAGAAAGCTGAATCGAGTCATTTTTTGTCCTGCCCCATGGTAGCCGGCAACCTACAGAAACGACCTGGCAAAGCCAGGCTCAGCAATGGATGGATCTGATATTACAATATGCTCGTCATCATCGCATGTTTACATTGAGTCTTCATCAAGCCACGAGTCCAGGGGAATCGCCACTCTTTGAAAACGCTCGACTGCAACGTAAGCGTCACGTTCATTTTTTGTTCGGCCCATTCATTTTTCAGCATAGGCCGTCTCTCAGAAGAGACGTTGCAGGAAATTGTAGAGCTGATGGTGCAGCAAGGTAAAGGGAAGGAAAGAGAGAAGGATAGGCTGATTGGATTCGTTGGTAGGCACGGCCAAATGGGACAATGGCAAATCACAGGCGCTTTTGTTTTGGCACAAGGCCGAAGACTGGGCAGAGATCTTGCTGCAGTGGGTGAACAAGTGTGGGCTCAACAACACGATTGTGACCTTTTATGAAATCACACAAGGCGATCTGGCAGTAGATCAAGGTAGGGTGAAGGACGAGAAGCAAAGGGCTGACGAATATTTGTAGAATTTTATGGGATGCCAGCATCCGTGTTGCAGGTGTGTTTGCAAGTTCTGGTGAAACGAGGTGTGGCGCAAATCTTCAAAGGCAGTGGTGATAGTGACGACATGGGCATCAAATTTTTTCAATAGACAATAAAGGATGATATTTGCTAAAGCTTGTTTTTGGTTGTTTTTTTTATTTATTCAATGTAAAGCTAACGGGTTGGGATATTCACAAACGAGGAAGTTCATATGTATGTACATATACCTTTCAAGGAAGAGGAGAGGAGGAAAAAAAAAAAAGAAGAGAATTATGGGATGATAAACAAATGGGGTGGAATCAAATGGAATAAGAGGGGGATTTTTTTTGGAGCAAACCGTGTTGCTTATTTGGAAGAGGTGTACTTGGTGACGGCCTTGGTACCTTCAGAGACGGCGTGCTTGGCCAATTCACCAGGGAGGATCAAACGAACAGCAGTTTGGATTTCACGGGAAGAGATGGTGGAACGCTTGTTGTAGGCAGCCAACTTGGAAGCTTCAGTGGCAATGCGTTCAAAGATGTCGTTGACAAAGGAGTTCAAGATGGACATGGCCTTGTTGGAGATACCAGTATCAGGGTGGACTTGCTTCAACACCTTGTAGATGTAGGAGGAGTAGGTTTCCTTGCGGGTGGCCTTTCTCTTCTTGTCGCCCTTGGCCTTCTTTTCGGTCGTCTTAGCAGGAGCTTTACCAGCGGGAGCCATTGTTAATGATTTGTGTTATTGTGAAGAAAAAAGAAAAGAAAAAAAAGAAAGAGGGAAAAATGAGCTTTTTTAACTTTTTTTATATACGGAGATTTGAGACTGGCAAAAAAAAAAAAAAAAAAAAAAAACACTGGAAAAAAAAAATCGCGAGCCCAGCCAAAAACGGTGTTTTTTCATCCTAGCAAAACGTTTGCAAATTGTTATGTAAAACGCGAAAATGACACGAACTATCGCGCAAACTCTACATTTTCTATTGATTTGTATAAAAAAACGAAAAAAAACTAACTTTTTTTTTTTTTTCTATCTTCAAGGCTTCTTGAGGATGAAAAAAAAAAAAAAAAAAGTGTCAACTGACAAATTTTTTCATTGTCCGCCGGTCTTGGGCGGGAAGGAGGTTAGTATAAAAAAAGGGCAGGTGAGTTTCAACAGCCATTTTTTTTTTCCTTTCTTCAACTCTTTTTCTTTTAACAACTCATAACAATCATGTCTGGTGGTAAATCTGGTGGTAAATCTGCAGCTGGTGCCAAGTCGCAAACCCGTTCTTCCAAGGCCGGTCTTCAATTCCCTGTTGGTCGTATCCATCGTCACTTGCGTAATGGCAACTATGCTCAACGTATCGGTGCTGGTGCTCCTGTTTACTTGGCTGCCGTGCTTGAATACTTGACTGCTGAAATCCTCGAATTGGCTGGTAACGCTGCCCGTGACAACAAGAAGTCCCGTATCATCCCCCGTCACTTGCAATTGGCCATCCGTAACGATGAAGAATTGAACAAGTTGCTTGGCCATGTCACCATCGCTCAAGGTGGTGTCCTCCCTAACATCCATGCCAACCTCTTGCCCTCCAAGTCCAAGAAGGGTGCTTCTCAAGAACTTTAAATTTCTCCATTTTTTTTTCCCTTTCAGTATCCCCCCTTTACCCCCCCTCCTCAAGTTATTTTTTTTTCATACGGTGATCACCCACTTACCTCATCCCTGCCTTCCAAGCACCAAACTCTCTCGTCTCTTTTACTATACATATCTCTGCGACCCCTATATCTGCTTTATGTACATAGCGTCAAAAAATACATAATAAAAATCCCCTCTACGCTACCGCTTTTTAGTGGCAAGTTCATCTCAAAAAAAAAAATGAAAACTTCAAAGTCGTCCAAAAGTCCCTTGTGTCTCGCAACTTTTTTTTTTCAAAAAATCCTCTGTAAAAAGCCCTCCAGCCTCTCTGGGACTCCCCTTTCCGCTTTTTGTGGCGCTGGATAGCACGGTTCACATGATCCTTTTGAGACAGAGTCCATCAAAAAAATGAGAGTGAAAACAAAAAGTCAACGAAAAAAAATAGGGCGACAAGTCCAGCAAAACAAGAATAAAAGACTATTTTTTGAACGTCAAAGAAAATAGGGACGATTTATTCACTTGTTTTTTTGAAATTGTTATTTCTTATGTACAGAATATCAATGCTTTCCTAGCCATTAGGAGAAAAAAAAAAAAAGAGGGAGCTTTGGGGGATATGAGTTAGAGAGAAGAGAGTAAAAAAAGATATGAAGGGGGTGATCATGGGTTGTTTTGGATTTAGAGAAGGCGGAAAAGAGCTTAACCACCGAAACCATAGAGGGTACGGCCTTGGCGCTTCAAAGCATAGACAACGTCCAAAGAAGTGACAGTCTTGCGCTTGGCATGTTCAGTGTAGGTGACGGCATCACGGATGACATTTTCCAAGAAGACCTTCAACACACCACGGGTTTCTTCGTAGATGAGACCGGAGATACGCTTGACACCACCACGACGAGCGAGACGACGGATAGCAGGCTTGGTAATACCTTGGATGTTATCACGAAGAATCTTGCGATGACGCTAAAATAAACAAAAACCAAAATGAGTTCATCTGAACGGACCATTCTTACTTCTTTTGTTTTTTGTTTAACATACCTTGGCACCACCCTTGCCCAAACCTTTACCACCTTTACCGCGACCAGCCATTGTTATAAGTTGTTATTGAAGTGGGAAAAAAAAAATGTAAAGAAAAAGGAGAGCAAGAGGCGCTTTTTTGGCCTCCTCACTTTTTATAACCCATGGGACTCCGCCCCACCCCCGACGAAAAAAAAAATAGTCTGGAAAAAAAAAAAATTGCAGCTGAAAAAAAAAAAAAAAACGCGGTCCTCTGAAAAAAAAAAACTTGTAGTTTTTTTTTCATGATTTCCGTGGTCACACTCCTCTTTTTGGAAAGTATTTTTTATGGCTTGATGACTTTTTTGGACATATTTCCTTTTACTTGCTTTTGTTTGGTAATAAACATTATCCATCGTTGCCTCTTGTATACCAGAAAGCCTCTCCTTGGCACATGCCTATTTCAAAGCAAAGTCTCGTGACAAAACCTAACCAGTATCCTGTGTATGGATTTCAGAGTCAGATAATGAAGACAAAAAAAAAAAAAAAACGCGAAAAGAAAAAAGGAAAAAAAAACATAGTCTCCTTCTGTGACACCGACAATCTTTTTTTTTTTTTTGGGTTCACAGCTTAAAAACGGAGTGTTGGTGAGTTTTCCATTTTTTTGTTTTTCTTTTCTCTTTTTTTCAATTTTATTTTTATACTTCAATGGCTCGTACTAAGCAAACTGCTCGTAAATCCACTGGTGGCAAGGCTCCCCGTAAGCAATTGGCTACCAAGGCTGCCCGCAAATCCGCTCCCTCCAGCGGTGGCGTCAAGAAGCCCCATCGTTACAGACCCGGTACCGTCGCTCTCCGTGAAATTCGTCGTTACCAAAAGTCCACCGAATTGTTGATTCGCAAGTTGCCTTTCCAACGTTTGGTCCGTGAAATCGCTCAAGATTTCAAGACTGACTTGCGTTTCCAATCCTCTGCCATCGGTGCCCTTCAAGAAGCCTCTGAAGCCTACCTCGTCTCCTTGTTCGAAGATACCAACTTGGCTGCCATCCACGCCAAGCGTGTCACCATCCAACCCAAGGATATCCAATTGGCTCGTCGTCTCCGTGGTGAACGCTCTTAAGTTTTTTTTTTTTATTTTTCATCATAACATATCCCCCTCTTTTTCCCATCTAATCCCTTTCCACTCTGTACAGTTTTCTCCTCATTTTTTCCTTCCTCCCTCATCAAGCTTCCTTTCACTTGTTTGTACCTATTCCACAAAGGCTAGCAACATAAAATAAATCAAAAAAAAAATGAGCAAAAAAATACTCTTGTGTGAAAAAAAAAAAAAAAAGGTGCGTCTGTCTCCGTGTCAAATTTGAAAAAAAAAAAAAAAAAAAAACTCGCGTTCCAGCAAGTGGCAAAGTCCCTCGGAAAATAAATATTTTCAATGCCAAGCCATTGGCAAGGTTCCACCGCCTTTTGATTAAACTGGTCAGGTGGAATACCATGTGATTCATGAATGGCAAAGCAAGTTCCATGATGACAATGAAAAGAGCAAGAAGCAGCAATTTTTTTTTGACTGTGCCTCGAGAAGTATTTTTTTTTATGCGCGTGACCCTCGTGGCCGCCAGAAACGGCAATTGGACAGATCTGCCGGAGTTACCTAATGTGGTAGCTCATGGCTTCTACATGACCAACTGTGCTTCCCATCTTTCACTTTCAATAGACATGCAATGTAAACGATGGACATCGTTGAGATTCATTCATTTTTTATATTCTCGTTCTTTTTTTTTTTTTTTTTTTTACGTGACGAACCCATGATGGATCACTACAACTTGTTTGATTTCGTTTTCTTGCTTGGTTCCTGTCAACACCGCGCCTCACCCACTTTTTTTTTTTTTTTTTCCTCTTTTTTCATCGATGCTCGATATCACATTACCTGGCAGCTGACATCCTTGAATATACCGGCAAATGTTGTCACCTGGACGAATCGAACTGGATGGCTTAATGACGTGAACGGGGCAATGTAGTCGTTTGCTTGTAAGGGTCCTTTGGTGTATGCTCTATCGCCACCTTCTTATGTGAGAGCTTGTGCTTGACAACACTATCTCTGTAATATAATAACTGTATGAGATTCATTATCTCGGCTCCCTCCCCCTCCTTTTTTTTTTTTGGTTGGGAGGTGTCAAGCAGGATTGCATGCTGGTCGGAATTGCCGGTGGTCGCACTAAAAAATAAAGAAAAGGCGGTCATTTGTCTGATCTGCGCGTTAAAACCTTGGCGTATAGACCGCACGTCAATGACACAACCACTATAGAAAAGTCCTGCTCATGATGGCTCGTTCCTTGGAAAAGAAACGCTTCGAACCACATCGGCAATCGGGTATACTATTACACCGAAAAATAGAGCCAAGGATAAGCCGTTTTTTCGCTGAACGGATCCGCCCCTCAACGCCAAGGGTACGGAAGGAGCATGCCGACGAGGACAGTCTGGTTCGATGCCTCGCAATGTGGCGGTTTGGCCAAAAAAAGCCACCCCACAGCGGAAACATCTTTCCCCAGCAGCAGCTGTTGTCAGCGCCCTGGGATGTGAATGGGCAAGCCCCCACTGTCACAAGAGCCGACCAGCTCTGCCCTGTCGACAGCCGTGGTTATTTCTTTTTGACATAGGCAGGCAGGTAGGGCATCGCGTCGCCGCTGCACGTTTTTTTTTTTTTTTTTTTTTTTTTTTTTTGGCGTGCATCCATTTTTTTATTTGCCCGCTCCCTCTTTTTTCCTTCTTTTTTGTTCACACCATTGATCTTGATTAGTTGCATGGATGAAGGTGAATCATGAGCAGCATTTAGCTTGGTACCACCAGGCCATCCAACCTCATCTGTTCGGTCAAAGAAAGACCTACACTCGGTATGATCCTACCAAACCAACCGTGTTGACGAAACGGCCAGTGAAGCGCCCTATTACCGATCTTGTTGAGCCAGATGACGACAATGATACCCCACCAAACTCTGGACAATTCAACCAAAACGGCTCCACCATGAAACGGTCAAGAATGGATGAGCCTTGGCCCAACCACACCGGCGACTTGACCCCTTTTTACCCATCTCCACAAGCGCGCGTTCAGCCTCCACCATCCGCCTCGCCTCACTTCCCGCTTGCCCATTCCCCCATCTCCATTATAGACGATGACGATGAATTCCTGGGCGATGACGATGATATAGACTTTGCAAGCATGGACATTGATCAACTCCCTTCCTCTTCATTCAACCACCGCACACCGATACCCACCACGTCTTCCTCATCCAACCGCCCCAACCGCCAGCGACCCTACCAGCCGGAGCCTATTGATTTGGAGGATGACATGTTTGATGACAGCTTGGTAAGGGATCCGGATGCTGCGTACCTTTCCTCTTCTCTGACCGACCCCTATGTTTTTCTCATAGATCGATGATGACAATGATAGCTTTATGAATCCGCCGTCATTGCTTCCTGTCCCAGCCGATAGACCGTCTTCTGACGACCTGGAAAGCCAGTTGGCTGACCTGAAGAAAAAGGAAAGCGAGATCCGTGCCACCATGGGTGCCAAGCTGGCCGATGGCACCTACGATCCTCTGCAAATCACTGCCTGGGGCAAAGAGCTGTGAGTCCTTTTTTTTTTTTTTTTTTCTCCCCTCTTGTTGGCATTCACCACTGACTCTTTTTTCTCTCTCCCTCCCTCCCTACGCCCATCAGCGGAGATATCCAAGAAAAAGTCAAGTCTTTGGAACAAGCCAAGAAAGATCAGCCATTCAACGGGGATCAGATCGTCACACCAGCCCCAGCTCCATCAGCCACTACCAATCGTTCCTTGTATTTTAGTCGCAATAACAACGAACCACCTGCACCACCACAGCCCGAGTATCCTTGGTCCAGCGAAGTGCGCCGTGTGCTCCGTCAAGTTTTCAAGCTGCAGGAATTCCGGCGCAACCAGCTCGAGGTCATCAATGCCACTCTGAATGGCGAAGACACATTTGTGCTGATGCCCACAGGTGGTGGAAAGAGCCTGTGCTACCAATTGCCTGCTTATGTTCAGCAAGGCAACCATGGTCACTTGCATCCTGGCGGTGTGACCCTGGTGGTGTCGCCTCTGTTGTCCTTGATGGAAGATCAGGTGCGCCACCTCCAAAACCTGGGCATCCATGCAAAACTAATCAACGGCACCCTGGGCATCCATGAACGCCGCGAAGTGCTACAGCTGCTCGAAGCCTCGCCCCCACGCCTCCAGCTCATGTACGTCACGCCCGAAATGTTGACCCGGTCTAGCCATTTCAAGCGCATCATCGAGGGCCTCCATAGCCGCGGCCACCTGGCCCGCTTTGTCATTGACGAAGCCCATTGTGTATCGCACTGGGGCCATGATTTTCGACCTGACTACAAAGACCTTGGCTCGCTCAAGCAACAATACCCAAACGTCCCCATGATCGCCCTGACCGCTACAGCGAATCACCGAGTGCAAAAGGACATCACCACCAATCTCCACATGGAGAACAGCAAATGCTTCAAGCAAAGCTTTAACCGCCCCAACCTCAAGTAACGTCCTTCTTGGAAACAGAAAGCAGCGACTCACTCTCTTTCCTCCCCTCTCCCTCTCTTTCTTGTATTTTTTTTAGATATGACGTGATCAACAGTATGCCTCGGCTGACAGACCGCGTCACAGATATTTATCGATTCATCAACGCAAACTACCGGCACGAATGCGGGATCATCTATTGCGTGACGCGAAAGCAATGCGAAGAACTTGCAGGCAAACTGCGTGAGCTCAGCATTGATGCGATCCACTATCACGCAGCACTCACACCAGAGGAGCGGTCGACAACCCAGCTGGACTGGCAGCAGGGTAAGACCAAGGTGATTGTGGCCACCATCGCGTTTGGCATGGGTATCGACAAGCCCGATGTGCGGTTCGTCATTCACTATACGATGCCCAGCTCTGTCGAAGGCTACTATCAAGAGACAGGACGTGCCGGTCGCGACGGCATGGAAGCGTCTTGTCGCATGTACTACAGTTTCGGGGATCGACGACTTCACGAAACGCTGATCAACAACAGCGAAGGTCCTGTGCAGCAAAAGAAACAGCAGCACGAAAATCTCAAGTTCATGGTGCAGTATTGCGAAAACCGCGAGGATTGCCGTCGCAAGCAAGTGCTGGCTTACTTTGGCGAGTCGTTTGATGCGCATCAATGCCGTCAGCAACCTCAAACCATGTGCGATGTTTGTCACAAGAATGATGGCCGTCCCGTGCAGAAAACCGACGTCTCCCAAGGCGCCAGGACGCTGCTGCAGTTGGTTCAGGCGGTTGTGGCCGCCGCCGAACGTGTATCATTGGTGCAGCTGGCCGAAGTCTTCCGAGGCTCGGCCAAGCAAGAGTACATTCGTCGAAACTTCCATACGCTCGCTGGCTACAAGATGGGCAAGGACTGGTCTACCGACGATGTCACTCGCCTCGCCCAACATCTACTCATCATCCAAGCCCTGGAAGAATACAGTGTCGTCAACAACCGCGGTTTCACCAATGCCTATGTCACTCTAGGCCCTCGCGCCGATAGCATTCTCCAAGGTTGTGAACGCGTCGAACTCAGTGGTGAATTTGGCAGGGTAAAAAAAAAAAAAAAATAGAAGAGGGCACGGTGAAAGATCTGACTTTTTTTTTTTAGCCCATCCCATCTCGCGCACCTAATACCAACCAACAGAATCCACGTCAACGACAGAACAACCGTAATGGTTATCAAGCAAACCAACACGCTTATCAACAGTCTTACCAACAAAACCAACACACCATCCGCCTTCAAAACTATCGGTATTCATCTACCACAGCCCCTTCACCCTCCCATGGCCACAGTCAAGGCAGCAACGCTAGAAATCCATCCACCCCATCCCGTCTGTCGGCGCTGGCACCTTCAACCCGACCCAGCACGCCTTCCTACACCTATTCCGATTCTCATCGCTCGTCCTTGTCCGACCCGAATCGAAGGATACAAATGCAATGTTTGCTGGAGATGCAAGAATGCCGGAAAAAAGTAAACCCCGGAAAAGAGAGCAGCGATTGGACAGAGGGTTTTAACCGTGGCTTTTAGGTGTGTAGTCAATTTCGATTCCAGGATGTCACCAATATATTCCCTGATAATGACCTGAAAAAACTAGCTCATCGTATGCCTGCGACCGAGCGAGCGTTTTGTGATCTGATGGGCATCAACCAAGAAAAATTCAAGCGCCATGGCACCTATTTCCTGGATATCTGCAAAAAATATGCTGCTCAGTTGACTCACTAAGATCTCCTTGCCAATACCATCCGCCCTCCATGGCTGGGCCATTAATAAAGCGTCTTTGCAAGATTTGGTTCGTTGGGTGTTCTGGGAAAATTTTTTTTTTTTCATTACTTTGCCACTTTGTCATTTTTTTTTTTTTTTTTGTGGAGGCGTGATGTAATCTGAAAGGACCCATGAAATGAAGATGTCGTCTGATTTGTTCTACCTTGGTCCAAAGTTCTGGAGAGTTTTGAAGGCTCCATGGATCTCACACTTTTTTTTTTCTTTATCCTATCTAAACTGCCTTTTTCGCAACAAGAATTCCCACAGGAAAAAAGAATGCCAATGGCAATAAGCTTCCCCACAAATTCCAAATTATCCCAAGCTGGGAAAACGGGCGAGTGACCCCACCCCCTCTTCACCTCTAGTGTTTTACCCAAATCGAGTGCATCCCTACCTGCGTCCATCGAGTGGGATCACATCCAACTTTCTTGGTTCCTGTTCGAAAACGCAAGGTGAGGATTTGTCAAGGAGGATTCTAGAATCACTCATCATCCATGTATTAAGGTTCATAGGCTTTTCGTACCACTTTTTCGTAACGGGGTTTGCTTGGCGAATGATTCACCAGTCCCTCCATTTGCTTTTGGCATGCTCCGAGGCAGGGTATTAATTTCCTTTCCTATTTTCTCTTTCCTTTCATTTCTCGCCCTTGACAAACATTTCAAAAAAAAAAAGGGGAATGGAAACATGGAAAGCATGTGACGTCTAAGCATTTGCTTTGATTTCTCACCAGTGTTGAACCTTAGAGGGGAAAACATCTGCTTTTGGAAGATTAGCCAATTGAGTTGGCGGGGAATTCAAAGCGGTGCAGAATCAATGAAATTTATGCACCATGAAAAAAAAAGGAGGATTTTCTCTTCTTTTCTTTCTCTTCTTCTTTTTCTTTCCATCCTGTTATCTTGCCTCTCTTTGTCATGTCAGAAGAAGCACCAAAAGTCGAGGTGGCTCATCATGAACAACTCACCGAAGAGAAACCTGGCTATCTTAAAAGCGTTTGGTTGGACTGGAAGCAATCCACCATCAAGAAACCAGAGAAACCTGTCAGCATATGGAAAATCCTCAAAAGCCTCAATCGTCGTCAATGGCTCACGTTCATTGCAGGTATAAAGTCATTATATTTAGACACAAACAAACAAATCTCACTTGGGAAGTTTTCTTTAGCTTTCCTTGGTTGGACCTTGGATGCCTTTGATTATTTCTCAGTCACTCTCACTACTACGCAAATCGGTAACAGATAACGAATCCTTTTTTGTTACCTGCTGATCCTTTTTGTTCATGGTGATCTATAGCTGAAGAATTTGGAGTGACGGTGGCGCAAGTGACCAGTACGCCTACAAAAATGGAAGATTTTTTTTTTTTTTCTTTGTCTAACCCTACCCATTTTTCTTTGTTCACCCAAATTAGGCGCGATCACTACCACACTGGTACAGTCTGAGAAAATAGGATGCCGCTTACTTTTTTTTTTTTTTAGATGCTTCGATCTGTGGGTGCTCTTATTTTTGGTAAAAAACCTATGCATAGGGAGAATCCGAAGATGCAGTGGCTGATCTTTATTTGTTGCGTAGGTGCTCTTGCCGATAGGTTCGGTCGACGCTGGCCTTTGATTATCGATATCATTTTGTTCTCTCTGATTAATATGGCCAGTGGGTTTGCTCCCAACTTGCAAACCTTTGTTGGTCTTCGAGCAGTCTTTGGCATTTGCATGGGTAAAAAAAAAAAAAAGAAATGACTGGCATTATGCAATAATCGTGTAACTCAGCACCCTTTTTTCCTTTTTAGGTGGCGAATGGGTATGACACTTATTACCTTCTTTATGACTGCCATGACAGAAGGACCCATCTTTTTCTTTTTTATTTCAGGGCTTGGGTGCCAGTTTAGCTTTGGAAACGTTACCAGTGGAAGCTCGAGGCCTCTTTTCTGGGATTTTCCAAGAAGGTTATGCTTGTGGTTACTTGTTGGCTGTGCTGGTCAGTTATGCTATTTTGAGTAATGGAGCGTCCTGGCGTATTCTGTATTGGGTGGGATCTGCGTTTGCCCTGCTCGCTATTTTTATCCGCTTCTTTGTACCTGAATCCGACGTGTATTTGGAACAACAAAAAGCCCGCAAGGTGCTGAGCCGGTCGGTGTGGCAAGAAGCTTGGTTGGCCGTCAAACACCATTGGGCTCGCTTAGTCTACATGGTGGTATTGATGTCCTTTTTCAATTTCTTCTCGCACGGTTCGCAAGATTTGTACCCAACCTTCCTGACCGCCCAGCTGGGTTACTCCCAGTCGCAAAAGACCGTCACCGCTGTCATTTACAACGTCGGGGCCATTGTCGGTGGCATCCTCTTTGGTTACCTGTCCAACTATCTCGGCCGACGTTTCATCATGGCTGTCTGTGCCATCGGTGCTGGTGCATTTGTAAGCTTGTTGCCTTGCCACCTTTCTTGTTCCTCACTTTTTCCCTCTTCCACAGATCCCCCTGTGGGCCTTTGGCCCCTCGATCCAATCCCTTCAGTTTGGTGCCTTTATGATGCAATTCTTTGTGCAAGGAGGGTGGGGGGTTGTACCGGCCTACTTGAATGAAATCTCGCCTCCTGCTTTCCGCGGTCTGCTGCCTGGCCTGGCCTATCAATTGGGTAACTTGGTAAGCAAAGCAAAAAGCACCGTTGCCCATGACCTCTAACCATTTTTTTTTTTTCATCTTTTCAGGTGAGCGCTGCCAGTGCCCAAATTGAAGCCACCATCTCGGAGCACTACCCCGTCACCAGTCCTACCGGCAAACAAGTGAACGACTATGCCTTGACCCAAGCCATCTTTATGGGTTGTGTATGTGGTTGTCTCTTGATCACCGGTAAAAAAAAATGAACCGTTGTCTTTTCCTAGCTCATCCTTTTTTCCCCAAGTGATCTTTGGCATGGAAATGCGCAACCGTGACTTTATGGAGGATTTGATCGAGGACGAACATGGCAAGAATGCAATCGGGATCCAAGACATCGAGACAGACCAGGTGGAAGCTGGTCAAGCTGGGGCTAGCGGTGAAAAGGAAGGGGTGGATGCCATTGAAGACAAGCACGATGTCTCCGACCCTGCCAAATAAAAAAAATTGGCTATTCCTCACCATACCGACCCTTTTCTGTATTCTATACTAATGCCCTGTCATTTGAAATAAATCTAAACTGTAATCTTGCTCGCATGGCTACCCCCCTGATTTACACAAGGAAAAAATGAGTGAACACCTGCCGTTCATTGTCTCTTCCCCCTTTTTTCTTCGTTCCCCTTCTGTTTGACCACCGCAGCGACATCGACTGGCCAATGCCGACGATGCCCTTCCATCATTCGCGGCGCAGACGTCATGGCGTCATGCCAGAAAGCTTGTGACCATGCACAAGAGCCTCTGATTTTTTGGTCTTTCCGCCATCGTTTATTTTGAGCCGTGAATAATTTTTTTTAGGAGCTCTATTTTTTTTTTTTTTTTTTGCTTCCCCTTTTTATTCACGCTCCTTCTCATCACTCTCAGCTACCTCGACCTATCCCACCCTCATCCCATACCAAACTATCTGTCCATTGTCTATGACTATACCCTGTGCATCAGACGCTGTTCATCACAGTCCTATTTCTGCCCTGCCTTTCGTTTTACTGGAAACCATTGCTTTGATTTCGGACACGTGGGATCGAAAACAGCTTCGCCTGGTGAATCGCCTGTGGCAAGAAGTGACGACGCCACTGCTGTTTGAAGTCATTACGCTGTCAAAGTACAACTACCGTTACCCGAGGATCTATGTCGAACACCGGGTCGTGCCCTTGGCGTCATCGCTGACGTTTCTACAGCACATGGAGCAGCAGTCCAATCCAGCAACCGCCATTACATGCCACGCAAAGTCAATCAGGGTAGAGCGCTACGACATGGACGTAAAAGAGGTCATACGGCTGCTTCAAATCTGCCCTAGAGTCGAGTCTGTGACAATGGAAAGTATGGTGTTCATGCGAGAATTGCCCCCCAAGGGCGGGCTGTCGTTTCATCCCTTCGTTTACGATAGATTGCTGGCCAAGATCGAGCCTTTGTTTCGTGGACCGGCCAGCATCCGGAAGCTGAAACTGAAAGGCTATATCGCTGATCTGATGGGTCCAATCATGCTTGACGTACTGCCTCGCCTCTCTGACCTGCACACTCTCGAACTCGACTGCCTTCATTGGAGTAACTCTAGCAATGATATCTGGCCTCCCATCGTTGCAGCCATCCACCAGCATTGTCCTAGCTTGGTTGCTCTGACCTGTTACTATTCCCGTGATGATTACTTTGACGAGATGGATCGTTGGCATACACAACAGAGAAATGGCGACAGCCCGAAAGTAGCCATCGCACCTTGGACGTCCATCAAGGATCTCTCCATCTTGCTCACAGACGGGACACGCGATGCCTTCAAAATTGGCCAGTTTGTTACCTATGTTGCAGTCAAGTTCCCCTCTCTCACATCTTTGACTCTGACCGTTGCCTGTGATGCAACAGGAAGTAGGCCTTGGGTGGATCTCCCACAAGGCTCATTCCAGAAGCTGACGTCCTTAAAACTGGTTTGCAACCAAGGGTTTGCCGACTGCCTGACCGTCTTTGACCGCCTTGCGCCTTCAGCACTGAAGCATCTCACATCCTTGGAACTCGAAGTTGATGAAGAAGAAGTCGATGTGGCCCACATTCTCTCTCTCTTTCCATCCCTGCAGCATTTGGGCCTTGATTCTGATGGTCGGATGACATGCGACACATCTGATGCAAAACCTCCTTCCCATACGCTCACTTCATTAGCCATAGGAAAGCACCTGTACCACGGCTCTCACGAAAGCAGCACACTAGAAACAATCGTACGGATGTGCCCTTCGATCCAGCACTTCTTTCTCACTTTGGATTGCTGGGCGCTGACCAACCATGTCGGTGGTATTGTCGACGGCGTACTGGTAGACAAGTTGCAGCAGCGTATAGATAAAGTGTTACCTGCTTTGTCGAATGGACAGCTAAAGCCAATGGTCGTTGCCTTGCCTCATGCCAACAGCCTGGCCAGTCTTGGTATCGCCTGCCGTTACAATTTTATCGACTCTCCTGGATTGATCATCCTTGCCTCGTTACCCTCCAAGAAGACAGACTCCGCTGGCATCCAGTCGACGGTGCTTAAATCCTGGTATATTGAAAGGCCCGATGTGGACAGGCCACCTATAGCGCGACCTTGGGGAATCCATTCGCCGCCAGCCTTGGACGCCTTGGCCAATTGGGACATGGATCTGGAAGGTTTGACGCCCGCTCACAACGTTGACCGCCTCGATTTTATTGGTGTTATCTTCTTGCCTTCTTTACCAAACCGTGTTTATTTCGAAATGGAGGGCGTCCCAATGCAGTAAAAAAAAAGTCGATGGCTGATTGTTCTTGGTAATGTGTGATCCTATAGCAACCAAGCTCCTTCGATTCCCCCCCCCCCTTTTTTTTTTTTTTTTTACGATCATAGTGGAGCGCACGGCCAGGGGACATTGGGTAGGGATTTGTTTGATGGCAAGCGGTTCCTGAAATGTACCAGTGTGTTCCTTTCTTGCGATCCATCAAGTTAAGGCTCGCCCCAGTGATGTGTCTGTAATCGTCGGTTTTTTGTTACATTAGAAAAGAATCGCTCAATTAGGGAAGGCGCCCCCACCGTTTTTTTTTCTTCCTCTGTTGTTCCACAATTTCAAAGTATTGCTCAATGACCAGCGATTCTTCCATGGAATGTGCCTCTCGTCTTGCTACATTGCCACATGAATTGCTCGACACCATCACGACTTACTTGGATGCACCGCAGCAAAAGCAATTGCGGCGTGTCAACCGCTGCTTCCTGCATCTGGTCACCCCAACGTTATTTGCATCCCTTGGTCTAGTCTACAGCAATCGCTACGATCCCCTTGTGAGTGAAGCTGAGCAAGAGCTCTTACAGACATCCTTTCTTGCCTTTCTGCAGCATCTCGAACGGCAGCATTCATTTTGCCCTGCCATGTCAGTCGCTCGCCATGTGCGTTCGATCAAAATGAATCGTGGCGATCTGTCCATCCAAGACTTGTGTCGGTTCCTGCAGGTCTGCCCTGACGTCAACACTCTTGTTCTGCACTCATTCGTCTTCTCAGAGTCGTACCGCCGCCTGAGCAGTGCCAAGCAGAGTCGCCTTGACAGCCACACAACGGAGCTACATGCGCATTTGAAAGAAAATCTGCGCCCATTATTCGATAGCCGCCCCAACATCAAAACGCTGAAGCTGATCGACGCCGCATTCCAACCACTGCTCTACGACATCATCCACAGCATTTTGCCGCACCTCTCACATCTGCGCAGCCTTGACCTTGGCGTGCGAGAATCCTCGATTCGTGATGACAGCAGCATAGGCTTCCCGCCCAGCCTGGCTCAGCTCCAAAGCTGTTGTCCTCAGCTGGAGTCCCTCATCTACCCCGTCACTCGGCAGGAATATGGCTCGATTTACCAGTGGAAAGACGAGAAAAAGAAAGGCACCGACCCTGACGCTGTGATAGAGCCTTGGACAACGGTCACTGATCTCTGGATGATGGACCCTTCC
The DNA here is from genome assembly GCA_002104935.1 of Hesseltinella vesiculosa. Lineage (NCBI taxonomy): Eukaryota > Fungi > Mucoromycota > Mucoromycetes > Mucorales > Cunninghamellaceae > Hesseltinella > Hesseltinella vesiculosa. The sequence continues at coordinate 100,352 of MCGT01000046.1, forward strand.
AATAATTTCACCGTGGGAACGCTTGGTAGCTTTGCTGCATTCACCAGTGTTAAATTCCCTCGTGTCAAGTCTTTTGGCACGCGTTTCGAAATAGATTATGATCAGGTAGAACCAGTTGGCTTGAATCAAGCATGGATGGACCCCTCTCTGGCTTCATTCCTGCAACTGGAAGCCCTGGACCTTCAAGTGGATGGGTGTGTACGAGCTGCCTTGCTTGTTTTTAACCATTTTACCTCCACAGAGCCCCGAGCACTCAAATCGCTGACGATCCATCTTGATGATGGCGACAATAGCTTTGATTTTTTGGACGTCCTGTCACAATTCTCATCCATCCAACATCTACGCACGGAAGGTAGTGGAGGCATCTCAGCCGCAGTGACCAACGATACGTATTTGGTCTGTAATTCGCTGACAAGCATCAACATGGCCAGATCTTGGCCTGTATATCATCAGCATAGCGATGCTGCCTTGTTGGCCATCGGGAAGCTCTGCCCCCAGCTCCAGCACCTCAAATTCACTCTTGGACCATGGGAAGCTTCGACCAAAAAGGAGAACAGCGTGGCCTTCACCATCAAGGAGTATGCGCTAGACCAGATGAATTTGGTATCCCGCTGCATTTTACCCCAGCCAAAGGTGATAGCGCTGCCCGACTTCAATAACCTGTCCAGCCTCGATATCGACAGCTTTGAAGACCACGATGTGCCTGGCTTACTCTTTGTCGCTGAGGTCGAGTGCAGCTCATCCTCCTTGGGCCACACTGCAACGAAAGCATGGTACATTGAGCCTGCCCTAGCTGAAGGCCAGCCAAGAAAGATCCGACGTCTGGGCAACGGCAACCATCCAGAGCTGGACGGCTTGGATGACATCGGCCACTGGGACGAGACTGCAGCTGTCTCTGACTCAAACGACTCCGACACCTCATCAGAGACGCCTACCTTTGAAGGCTTTGTGAATGTCATTGTTATGCAAAAGCTCCCCAAGAACCTGTATTTTAACTCCCAGAAGCTCTCTATGTGATGTGCAACTTTTACAATAAACCATTTTATGATTGGCTATGTTCGGCTATTACTGCCATTTAATCCTTGGTTCTGGGGGTTTTTTTTAATTTTTTTAATTTTCAAATGTACTGATGTGCACAGAGAGGAGATACATGTTGTCATGAGATTGAAAAAAAAAGACTAGATGCTTTTATTTTATTTTTGATTTGCACTATGATGTTTGGTCAGCTCGCTTGGGGGGTCCCCCGACAAAAATCGGGATTTTTTTTCATATTTTAAGCTAGTGACTTTTCTTTGAAACCATAAATAGAAGATATATTTCGTAGGTGGCAGCCCAATTTTCAGAAGGATTGAATAACAATTGCGAGGTTTTACCAATGACGACAGGTGAAAGGTACAATTCCTGATTTGGATGAAAAAGGTCAACAGAAAAAATGGCAGAGCGAATGACGGGGGCAAAAACGACTGTCTAACTGGTCAATGTAGAATCGTTTTATCGAAGCAATGGACCCTAAATACTTTTGCCATCCTTTATCTGATAAGCCGAATAAAAGGACATTTTTCCTCCCACTTTTTTCTCTTCAATTCGTTCTGGGCTATTGGTTTGACCTGGCAGTCCTCTGGTTTGCAATGCTTGGCGCTTGGAAAAACGAGTAAACGACGGTAAACAGATGATAAAACTATAATACCGTCTACTGACATCTTTGCCTCACTTAGGGCCTTTTATTTAGTAAATGCCCTCCGGCGACGGCGTACAAAAGTACAGATGATTCGAAAAAAAAAAAAAACCAGAGGCGCAATCACTCTCCTAGAAAAAATCTGAAAGGAAAAATGCTGCACAAAAAAATAACTGCTCAAGTTCACTTGGATTAAGCCTGGGAATGTTGTTTTAAGGACAGAGTGCACTCGTATCGAAAAAAATTGGTCTCCAGGACACGCGTGAGAAGCATCAAAGCCTGAAAAAGCAAATGCGGGGACAGAAGTCCTCCGCGCGCCCGGGTTTGAAAAAACGTCCATATTTAGACATAGCAAGAAAAGTGTCGATTTTAAGCAAATACTTGCCTTCAATGGGAATTTAAATAATTGTGAGCGATATATTTTTCTTTATATGGGTGGTGGATTTTTTGAAAATATACTTTCTAAAAAAGTATAATTGCCACTTTTTTAGAAAGTATATTTTCAAAAAATCCACCACCCATATAAAGAAAAATATATCGCTCACAATTATTTAAATTCCCATTGAAGGCAAGTATTTGCTTAAAATCGACACTTTTCTTGCTATGTCTAAATATGGACGTTTTTTCAAACCCGGGCGCGATGACCTGTTTTTACCCCCGTGGTGCTTCATCCGATTTTGACTTTTTTTTTTTACGCGTGTTGCGACGATTTTATAGACTAAATCACCAATTTTTTTTTTTCAAAATGAACGCAATCTGTTCGCAAAACAACGTGCCCTGGCTTAAGCAACACATTTGTTCGTAAAGCAGCGTGCCCTAGCTTATAAAATTGATTTTGAGTTTTTTTTTTTTTTTTTTTTTTTGGGGGGGGGGTGGTGGGGGTGGGGGGTGGCAGCATTTGTCGCTTTTTTTTTCTGTGCACTGTCATGCTATTGACTTGAGCACAGGTTTCAGAAACTATGCTTGCTTTTGTTTGGAGGGGAGTGTTTCAGTTTCCATTTTCCCATGGATGTTTGTCGGTTGTCATGGCGACCTCCTTTCTAGCTTTCTTCTTCAAGGCCATTTTCCGGACAGCCTCTCTTTTTCAATTTTTTTTTCCCTTTCGTTTCCATCATCTTCATCCAACGCACTCTATCACAAATACGAGTATGTGGTGAAGAAGATGTGGCATCTGACTAACCCTCATGTTTCTCGGCCGTCGTTTATTTCACGCCCGCTCCTGGCTGCAGCTGACAATGCTTCTTTATTTTTTACCTTTCGATCAAGCTGGATGCTTCCATTTTTGCAAAATGCAGTCAAGAGACACGTGCCTTGAAGCGTATACACAATATGTTATGGGGGAGGGGGGCTCTCCAAAGTTGGATTTTTTTGGTGATTTGAAGGCGCGCGTACGGCGTGAAAGAAAAAGCGAATGTAAGAAAAAAAAATTATTGAACAAAAATAAACTAAAAACGTGTGCAAAAAGATTTTATTTTCAAAAAGTTCCAACTTGGCCTAGTTGAAGGTTCAACAAGGGCTTCAGTGTCTCCAACACAAAAAACACAGCCAAAAGGTCCACATTTGGTATCCAATGTTTTTGATGAAAATGGCCAGGGTATCCTCAGGGATTTTGAAAATAGAAAATGCATCATAGATCAATTTTGAACGGATGGATCCCGTTCAGAATTCGTATGGGTACAGAAACGGACAAATGCTGATGTAGGTGAAAAGGTCTCATCGATTGAACAAAGGTGACCAGCCAACGTTTGAAGGTTCACGATTTACGATCTCCGATCCCCCCGCTAAAAAAAACTTGAAAAACGACAGAAAGGCGGTTGACAGCTAAAAATCGAAAAGCAAGCCAAAATCGACTTCCATCGATCGGCTCCAAACTTGGAATGGTGGTAGTAGATGTTGATTGGTGACCGTAGTAGGCATCTTTGCTTTGATGGATGACTCAAAGACGAGCTGGATGTGAGGAAAGTCAGAGTTGCGCAGGATCATCTCCAGGATTTCCCAACATTTCCCTGGGCTTGTACAAAGAAATCATGGACAATATCCGTATATCCTGTGTCCAGATAGGTCCCCTTAAAATATACCGAAATTCATAGAAAAAAAAGCAGGGCAAGTCCTACACATTCTTAAATTACTACGGCAGGAAATGTTTCCCAGCTTTGGACACATTTCCTTGCTCAGGGCAGGAAGTTCTAGTTTGAAAGTAGTTTTCCTAGACCTGCGCCGTTGGGTCAGGGATTCCTAGGGGGCCTTGGCTTTTTGTAACATTGTGCAGTGGGGATGTTGAATAAGTTGCGGGGATTTTTTTTCCGTTTTGAAAAATAAAAGAAAGGTACTGTTGAACGTTTTTATGTGAATTAATCAACGTGAAATATTGCAAGGGTGTCCAGATTCACAATAGACGATGATACAAATAAAGTCGATCGCGCGAAGATCACCCAGCGAACGCTTGGTCGCTTCTGTTTTGACAAGTCGAAATCCTCAGCTAAAAAAACCTGGCTGCCCTTCCATTTGAACAACGCCACGACTGCGCCCCGCCGTCTGGTGGGGTTTCCTTTCTTTCTCATTCTTATTTATTTTTTCCCAATGGTTATGACAGAAACTAATGATTCCATGTCCATATGGTGCTCTAATATATGTGGCTTACCCATTGAATTGCTTGATTTCATCGTGCGCTGTTTGTCCAAAAAGGATCAAAAGCAATTGCGTCAGACCAACTTACGCCTTTGCCAACTTGTCACTCCTCTTTTGTTTAAATCTGTTGCTCTGATTGAATCCAACTGGCCATCAACACAGATGATACCATGTCAATCATTTCTACGTAGCGTAACGAGGATGCCACTGGAGAGCCGAGCAATGCCATTGGCTGAGCATGTCAAGTCTTTAAGAGTAAAGCAGCGCGCTGGGCCATCGGTTCAACTGTTGAGCCAACTCCTTCAAGTATGCCCAAATATCTCCAGTCTCACTATACCTAGCCATATACTGACAGAATCCTGTAATATAGTTGAAGGTTCAGCTAGCCTTCGAGCTGTACCACAAGAGCAGGATCGCGCGCTAGCAGCCCACCTTGGGCCATTGCTTGATGGGCAGCCCGGGATTACCAAGTTGATGTTGACTGGCCAGTTTGACCAAAGATCAGTTGGAGCCTTTATTGCTTTGGTACCTAAGCTAATTCACCTTCGTTCTCTTGAAGTGGGAGTTGCCATTCCTGTCTTTCTACTTCAACAGCATTGCCCACAGCTGCAAACCCTGGTGTGTCACCAAGTCCTTGATGATTATCATCTTGTCGAGAGCAAGCAACGAGAAAAAGGCAAGTTGAATCGTGTGATGCAGCCGTGGACATCCCTCACCGAACTTTCTACAAGATTTTTAACAAATAACAAAGTCAGCATCAACACGTTTCTTGCTTACCTCTGTATCAAATTACCGTCCTTGGCGATACTGCACCTCTTTTACGATGGATTCCACACGGTGTTAATGAATACCTCCTTTGGCGTCACATTTCAGCATCTCCGCAACTTGACGTTCACTTGTGAATTTGAAACCGAGGAAGCTCTGTCAGTCATCAGTCAATTCGGACCCAATCTCACATCCTTGACCCTTAATCTTGGCGATCAAGATGTGGATATGGCGCCCGTTCTCAAGGCCTTCCTGTCGCTTCAGCATCTTTGTATTTACAATGAAGGCTTACTGACATGTGACATCACGCCCGAAGCCAATTTAACTCCTATGAATGCACTCAGGTCTTTGGATATCAGTGAGAGGTACATCATGCCTCCCACACACAGCAGTGGTGTTCTTGAAAATATTTCTACTCTGTGCCCCTCGCTGAACCGCCTTGGTATTGTGTTCGAAGATTGGGTGCTTCATGAACCGCGTGAACGCATAAAAGAAGTCAGCGGCTTGAACTGTTTTTATGATCGACTGGACAAAGTGGTAGCTCACTCGCCTAGTCCACCAACACTGATGCTTGCCAGCTTGCCTCATTCCAACCTGTGCAACCTTAGTGTGTCATTTTGCAAGTGCCCCGAAGCCCCTGGCCTTATTATGCTTGTCTCTGCCGACAAACTGACTGTGCTCAAGGCGTGGTACATTGGTTCTCCAGATGACGACCAGCACTTTGATGTGAGGCTGTGGGGAAATAATACACCGCCAGCCCTGGAAGCATTGGTGAATTGGGAGTTTGAGCTGGCTGACACTGTGCCCGCTCCTCACGACGATGCTCACAACCTTGGATATGTTGGTATAATCATTTTACCTCTGCTACCTCAGCAGTTTTATCTTGAGTCAAAGAATATGCCAATGAAATGATGCTATGTTCAATAAAAAAGGGTCTGACATGTGTGGCCCGTTCATCTTTACCGTCCTGGGTACTTTTTGAATTCTTGAATGGAAGCTATACCTCTTTCGATTACGCCCAATGGCCATATTCCCACAACGGTGAAGGACTCGATGCTTATCAATGTTAGACGCCAATCGCACTCTCACACTCTAATAAAACTGTCAGGTTCTTCCAATCCGCGGGATTATTTAATTCTATTTTTTTTTTTTTTTTTGACTCTTGCAGTCTCTTTCCGTCATCTTACCCTCTGGCTTATACCCATTTTACATGGCAGCATCCTGCGATCCAATAACCAGATGTCGCTCCACTGTTTCTGATTTACCTCTTGAATTGCTTGATGCCATTGTGTGCTGCCTATTTGCTCGAGATCAGAAGCAATTGCGACTTACTTGCAGCCGACTGAATGACATTGTCACTCCACGCCTGTTCGAATCGCTTGATCTCACTTGCTCACCCGGCGAACTCCCTTCACAAATGAAATCTTGTCAGTATTTTTTACAGCACATGAAGACCCTGCCGTTGTCCCAGTCCCAGTCATCCTTTGCTCGCCATGTCAAGTCCATCACTGCACAAGAGTCTGGCCTCTCGATGGCAATGATTCACCAACTTCTCGAGATCTGTCCAAGTGCCACCAGTCTGTCAATACCAAGCTTTGTGCTGGCTGAGGCATGGTACGCTATCGAAGATGAATTTGCAGTTCAAGCATTGCCATTCTCCCAGGAAATCAGAGACGCCTTGTCAGCCCAATTTCAGCCTTTACTTGGAGGACGGTCGGGGATCACCAGACTGGAACTGACCGGTTCGATGGATCGTTTATTGCATGGTGCCTTTCACGGTTTGGTACCTCACCTGCACCATATCCGCTACCTTGTTGTACTCGTTGACATACCTGTTATCGACCTCCAGCGTCATTGTCCTTTACTGGAATATCTGGAATGCGAAAGAATCAGTGACGATTTCCCTCTTGTTGAACGCTGGCACGTAGAAAAACAAAGGGGCGGTTGTTTTAATGATATTTTGTGGCCTTGGACATCTCTCAGGTACCTCTCAACCGGATTTACTGCTGAAACTCAAGAAGGACTAGGTCAATACATTTTCTATCTCTGCATCAAGTTTCCGTCGCTAATGACCTTGGATTTCCAGCTGCACTATGGAGGATCTGATGAAATCCTGGACACAAGCCGTTTAGTAGACCTCTCTTCACATGCGACTTTCAAGTACCTCAACTCTATGACGATCGCCTGCGGACGAGGATCGGACGAATGCCTGGCTCTTTTCAGCCATTTTGCGCCCTGCCTCACCGCGCTGCACCTCCACTTTGGAGAGCACGATGTAGATGTGTCTGACATCCTCCAATCCTTCCCGGCTTTGCAGCATTTATGTATCTATAATGAAGGCTTACTGACCTGTGATGTCCTCGATCCCGAAGCACCTACACATGCACTCAAGTCCTTGGATATTGGGGAAAGGTACACAATGCCTCCTTCGCATGATGGTGCCACCTTGGAAACCATATCGACCCTTTGCCCCTCATTGCAGCGTCTTCTTATTGTCTATGACGACTGGGTTATGAATGATGAGCCACCTGAATGTATAGCAGAAAATGGCCTGTTGGGAAACTTACAAAAACGGCTGGACAATGTACTCGCTCTTATGCCAAACCCGCCCAAACCGATGATCGCTGCTTTACCCTGCTCCAATCTGTCCCACCTCGGTATTTCCTTTTGTCAAGGCATTTCTGAAACACCTGGCCTGATTATGTTTGCCGAGATCCCCGACAAAACAACCGATACCACCAGCGTCGATTCGAAGGTGCTCAAGGCATGGTATATCGACAAGCAGGATGGCCAAGAAGCTTTGGACGTAAGGCCGTGGAGTGTCAACACGCCGCTGGCCCTGGAAGCCCTGGTCAACTGGGATATAGACATGGACAGTGTCGTGCCTGTAGACAAAGATTACTGCCTTGGATTTGTTGGTATCATTTTTGTACCCTCCCTACCTAGAGAATTTTACTTAGAATGGCAATGTATTCCTATGAAATAGACATTTGGGGACAAGTTATAAAAAGTACATTACGAAAGTTCATAACTTGTAGGATGCCAATTCCAAATTTGCAGTGTCACTTAGAGCCCCCCCTCCCCCTCCCACAAAAAAAAAAAACGTCGTGATTCTCGAGTGTGCTTTACTTTGAATGAACAAGTTACATGTGGTTTCTACCAGATATCGGCCGTCATTTAGAAGCAGCACGATTATTTTTTTTTTTTTTCAATCGAACGAACTGCTAAATCATTTCAAGTGCGCGAAAATGTAGGATCAAGTGTGCGCGAATAGCTTTTTCGTGCATGTTTACCAGCCTCTAGCTCTGCCTTCTGCTGCCCAAGAGAGATATAATTTTAATCACGATCACTTTTTATCATTTTGAAACAGTATAAAAAATTTGGCGCGAATTGACTTGTGCAGTTTTGCACTTTGGGCTTTTATCAGGTCGCAGCGTTGGTTTTTTTTTTTTTTGAAATGGCGTGCAGGAAGCAAAAAACTTAAACATTGCCATCCCAGAATGGCAGTGCGCAGAAAAAAAAACGCGCTCAATACAGGCGATATTACTCTAGCTATAAAATCCCTCGTAGAGCATCATACGACGCCTTCCGAGCCAGATATAAGCAAAAAAAAAAAAAAAAAATACGGCGGCGACGACAAGCAGAAAAAAAAAAATTGCAAGCTTTTTATTCGCTGACCGCTTAGCTGAGCCTTGACTGGTGGCCAAGCTTAGAATTGTGAAAACATCGACTTTTTGATCTAGGTTACTTTCTTTGAAACCACAGACAGAAGATATATTTTGTAGGTGGTAGCCTGATTTTCAGAAAACTTTCACCCATGACGACGGGTGAAAGGCGCATTTCCCGATTTGGAAGAAAAAGGTCAATACAAAAAATGGCAGAGTGAGCGAATGACGAGAGGTAAAAAGGAACGCAGGACTGTTCGACGTAGAGGAATGGTGAATGAGAAATGCATAGTTTACGAGAGTTGTACAATGACTGGTTAAGGAGATATGGCTAGGATAGCCTGTGGGCTTGTAAGCGGAAATGAGCCAAGGTAAGCCTTACCACTGACTCTGTGCTGCCGACGTGACCAGCCTCACCCGCGCTGACCGCCGCTCCTGCCTCTGACTCTGTGCTGCCGTCCTCACCAGCCTCTGCCACTCCAACATCATCCCTCCTTCACGTCATCCCTCCTCCACCTCCTGCTTTGAATGATATGCTATTTGCAGAGGAGTTCCGTGATGCCGCCCTGTCCATAGGAAAGCGAATGTCGTGGCGAAAGTGTTTCGATGAAGGTCGCGCAGCTGGTCACTTCCAAGGCTTCAAAACTGAAAAGTCATTGAAGAACACGTTCAACGTGTGGAATAAAAAACCGCATTGATGCCAATGTCATCCTGGCATTTACTAAAATGTAGCTGAAGAAAGTGAAAACTAGAAAAGTAGGTTGTTATGACAACCTAGTACAAATATCAAATTTGGAAGCAGAGTCGTGACCTTGGCTGGTAATGGAGAACCACAAACATGAGCAAATTTTCTTAGCCAGGAAACTTGTCCATTTCTTTTTTTTTGCTCCTGTCGTCACTTCTCCATCTGAGATAGGGTTCAGCTGTTCAGGTATATAAGAGTTAATGGGCGAGAGGCGCGGCTGGATCGTCTCGGTGAGTGTTGCTCTTCTTGGCTGGTCTAATCTGCTCCTGTTGCAACTGCTTGGCTGCGCCATTAGGCCATGTTTTTCATCTCTGATTTGATCCATGCCGACCAGGTGGCCGAACACTGAGGACAGACACTACTTTGGCATCCAATGTTCTCACCTTCCCTAGTACTTCTCAGTTTTTGAGATGGCAATCTCATAACGGCCATTTATAGTGTTTGTGTTTGCGTAATGTCCTTTATTTAATTCGACTCAGAATGAGTCGTGTTGTCAAGCGGACGGAAGCAGCGGATTTTTTTTTTTTTTTAAAAAAAAAACTGGCTGCGCATTCTCTTTCTTTCTCACTCCATTATTGCTTATGACAAGCCCTTCTTCCATTGAATGTGAGGCCCATATCAGCTCATTGCCACAAGAATTACTAGAGAGCATATTGCTTTCTTCGGATAAACAACAACAAAAGCAATTGCGATGTGTCAACCGTCGTTTCCATGATTTGGTCACGCCTCATTTATTTCAATCCATTACTCTCAATGTGGAGGCCAATGCAATGAACATCATTCCGTCATCACCTTGCTTGGCTTTATTATTGTACCTTGAACAGCAACAAAAAGCATGCGCAGGCGTATCTGTGGCTCGGCATGTGCGCTCCATCAAGGCCGGACATGTTGATCTTTCATTGGAAGACTTGACTAGGTTTCTACGCGTCTGTCCCGGTGTCACCGACCTAGCCCTGTTCGCTTCATTCCTCACTGAATCCTTCAACGGTCGGCAAGAGCAGATCAATTCTTCCAGTTTCCCAGCGGACAGACAGCAAGCAGTGTCGTCAGAAGACCACCTTCAAGTGATATTTGGTGGATGCTCGAGCATCAGAAATCTACAGCTTATGGACCCCCAGCTCTGTCAACAGGTCATCAATGTGATGCACAGAATGCTACCCTATCTGTCTCATCTAAACTCTCTCGACCTTGGTTTGTGCGTGCCAATGCCTGAACAGTCCTTTGACGCCGAACTATGCAACCTTGCCAGTCTTCAGAGCCACTGCCCTCATTTAACGTCTCTGGCTTTCCCTGTCGCTCGTGCCGAGTATGGGCTGATCGACACTTGGCAAGAAAGCAAAAAAAAGGGCGGCGACTTTGACAGTGTGATCCGACCGTGGACGACTGTCACTGATTTTTGGCTGGTGGGTCACTCTGATTTGACATCAGGAGCTAAACTTGGCCGCATCATCGCCTTTGTCTGCGTCAAGTTTCCTCGTCTCACGTCCCTCACATTAGATTTAAATTGTCCTTTCGCGTTGGAAGACACCGCCGCCTTGAAGCAAACGTTGATGGATCCCTCTTTGGGCTGCTTTCGTCATCTCGAAACCTTGAAATTGGAGTGTTATGGAAGCATTGGTGTAGCCCAGCATGTCCTTGGTCATTTTACCTCGATAGAGCCAAGAAAACTCAAGTCATTGACTCTCAAGTTTCATGTCGATGTAGGCGGGTTTGATTTTCTGGAGACAGTGTCTCAATTCCCAGCCTTGGAGAGCCTTCACACAGAAGGCATTGGCCAATTGGAAGCTGACTTGGAGAACGATGTAGCTGCATGCTCTCTTGCCCGAATCGATATCTCCAGCTCATGGCCGGTTGGCAGCAGCAACACATTGGACGCCATTGGACGACTTAGCCCTTCGCTGCAATATCTCAAGATTAACATTGGGGCGTGGGGAACTACCATTCTCAGCGGAACAGACAATGAAACCTTTAGGCTCAAAGACTTTGCTCTTGGCCGGCTGAATTTGGCTGCTCCTTGCAGCTATACCAGCCCAAGAACGATTTCGCTGGCCCACTTCAACCATCTCTCCCGTCTCGATATCGTCGACTATGGAAGCCAGCAAACGCCTGGACTGCTCTTCCTTGCAGAAGTTTCGTACGACACCACCTTGATGACACTCAAATCGTGGTTCATCGAAAAAGACCAATCTGGCAAAACCTGCTCGATCAGATGCCTGGGGAACAGCACACCACCAGAGCTGGATGCTTTCGCCAATTGGTTCGATCCTTGCGAATGTGACGATGACTCGGTCACCTCAGACCCTCCCTCCTTTGACGGCTTTATGCGCGTCATTGTCATGCATTCACTTCCTGAGCATATCTACTACGATTCCTTAAAAGCCCCTTCTAAATAAAATACCAGGCTAGTTGTTGATATAAAAAACGGCTGCTCCCTTGGAAGATCATAGATCATGCGTTAATATATCCTCAGGCTATTGATACTACATTTGGCAGCATTGTAGCTAAACCATTGTGACAGCCAAAATAGAAAAGTAGCGGTCTTCAGATCTTACTGTGTCTAGCCTATGCCTACTGTAATCAAAGCACAAAAAGAGCACTTCCGCTTTTCGTAACGAGGCGACGGCGGATTTTGAATAGCGAATTGGCTGGTGAATTTTTTTTTCTTCTTCTCTTCTCTTTGTCTCAACATCAAGATTATTTGTTTATTTTAATAATCCCAACAGCTAGTGGTGATGCAGAATGAAAACGCCTATACTGACCTGGAACGATTGAAAGATACTTGGGTTGAGCCTCTGAGGAGTGAGCTTTCCAAGGCATTTTACCATTTTTTCAAGCCTGACAATCTATTCCACACCGATTCACCCTGCCATATGATGCCACTTTTCCTTTGTAAGTATTAGCAATAATAATTGTCATGTTACTGTGCTCACTCTAGCTTTATATTCTTGTTGAAAAAACAGGTGTGCCATTGTCGACAGCTGATTTCGGGATATACATTCAAACCAATCATGCTCAGCAACTGGCGCAAATCCTTGCAACCACCATCAACCTGCCATCGGCGCCGGCCATTCCTCATCATTTGGTGGTGCCATCGTCTGCGTTGGAGAGCAACATGACCACATTCCATATGCGCTCCGGCAGGGACTTCCTCAACCTGAAAAAAAAAGTCAAACAAGCCAAAAAACAGCGAGAGCGTCACGTAAATGCATACGAATCCTGGGATCGCGCCTCGCGATTACTGGCAGCCCGGCAGTACGTCTTTATCAGCCTGGACATTGAGGCTTACGAAGCTGACCACTCGATTCTACTGGAAATCGGATGGTCCATGTATGACAGTCGCCTAGATCGGTACATGGATCAGCACTATATGATCGATCAATACCGGCACCTGGCCAACGGCAAGTACGTATCAGACGAACGCCTGCACTTCCAGTTCGGGACTTCGGTTTGGAGCAGCCTCAAGCAAGCGCTGGAGGAATTGTACAAGGATATGGCGTGGGCTACTCAGCGGGACGGCTCGTTTGTTCTCGTTGGTCATGGTTTAGACAGTGATTTGCGCTATTTGGGAAAAGCCGGCTTCAAATGGCCGGCTGTGCAAGCCGGTCATTCACTCAGCGTGGACTTTTCTTACCCACTTGCGACCCATGGTGTGACTAAGGTTGAGGACAGTGCTGTGCGAACGATCATCAACACCGAAACTCTCTATGGCGTCCACAAGAACGATCTCCTGCAACCTTCGTCCCTCGGCAAATGTCTGGTAGATTTAGATATACCGTATCGTCATTTGCACAATGCTGGTAAGACCAATTTCTCTGTCGCATAAAAAAAAAAGCGAAGGTGGTTCTCATCCTGTGTTTATTTGTCCTGTAGGAAATGATGCGCATTATACCATGGCTCTGATGAAGCTTCTGTTGGACCTTTCCACTTAACTCTCTTAAAAAAAACAAATGTCTGTCCATCCCTCAATCTCTCCAAAATAATATAAAAAATGATTGAAGTGGATTTTTATAAAAAAAAAGGTTGCACCGATCCAAGAATTTAACAAAAAGCAAGAGATGCTTAGTTCTTGTTGCCCTTGAGGACACGCTTAACGATCTTTTGTTCTTCGATCAAGAAAGCGCGCAAGATACGGCTGCGGACACAGGTGGCGCAACGAGAACCACCATAGGCACGGGTGACGTTCTTTTGGGTCTTGGTCACAGTGGCGAATTGGCGAGGTCGGAGAGCCTTAACCTGTGGGAAGAAGGTGCAAAGAAAAGAACGTGAGCAGAGTATTTCGTTTTTCCCCCCCTTCCGTCAGCATCTACATACACCAGCCAAGTTGTTACCACAGTCACCGCAACGGGGAGCCTTGACGGGCTTCTTTTGGTATTGGTAGACGAGCTTGGAGCCTGAAAAATGTCATGGTGAGTGATTTCATTGTTGATCGAGAGTGTTGATTCTGAATGGAAGGCGAACGAGAACTTACCAGGGGTCTTGACGATCTTGACACGGTTGGAACGGGTGTTGTAAGAAAGACGACGACGGTAAGTAACTCTTTGAACCATGATCTAACAATGGCAATGTTAAAAAAAAATAGGTGAGCTTCAAACGTCTTTATCCATCCATCCAGCCATCCATCCATCGTCGACAATGCCATCATAGCAACTGAATCCATTGTTGTCATTTCCTCGCATGCAATCGTTCCTGATGTAGCCTGTTGAACCTACCTACCAAGTATTTACACGAGCAAAGGTCGTAAATGAGAGGGAGAAGAAGAAGAAGAAAAAAAGCCGCCTTCCGCTGCCTAAAAAAAAAAACGAAGAAGCCCGCTTGCTGACCACCTTGCTGATTGGCCGAAATTTGTACGTCTTCTTTTTTTTTTTTTCCTTCTCCTTTCGTCTTTGCATCCACTGCATCCACTGCATACTATGTTTCGACGGTTTACCACAGCCGTCAATCATGTTGCTCATGTAAAGAAAGCAAGAAAACCTCAGTTGGATCATGTCAGTGATATTATGATTCCTGGCCAAAGCCTGCATTATTTCCGCCCGCACAAAGTTAAGACTGCCCATGCGATCTTGCCTCATGTACGACCGACGAAAAGAATGATATGATTTCCAGCTCACTTGGTATTCTAATCTTGAATAGGAGCAACATTTGGAAGTACATAAGGAATCGTCACGACCAATGTATGAATACGAAGCTGCTCCAACACTATCGCAGGAACGCATGGCCAGCCGGATCCACCGTGCATTGTCCACCGTTTACGCCGTTGAGCCATTGCCATCACCGCTCATTACCCAAGCGTATTTATCATTGCTAGACGTCAAAGTGTCAAGGAATCTACGCAAATGTCATGTCTTTTACGAGCCTCTGTCGACCAGCAAAGCCGAGAGGGTAATAGCTGGTTTTGCAGCTGAGGCTTTGCTTCATTTTCATTTTTTTTTTTTTTCGCTGGCAGGGACATGTTCATCGGGCCCTAATAGAACATCAAGACCTGCTGAACAAACTGATCAAGCAACACGCCCAGCTACGTAAACCTATCATGGTGAAATTCATATCTGATACCCAAACCAAAGAGCTGAAAGCGATTTACGATCAGTTGGAAAAGGAGCTTGGGCCTCAGTGACCCACGCCTTGCCAAACGTGGCATGCCATTAAAATCTAGAATGTTTTATTTATTTTTTTGAGGGGATGTTTATGTATACAATTTTCAATAAGTACAACTTTCAAGTGTATAGAGGGTCGGAGGCTGCGAGTCCAAAACCAATGCGTCGATTGCCATAGTCAAACACCTGTGGGCGGAAAATAAAAAATTCAGATGCTAGAAGTGAACTTTTTGTTTTGGGCCTTACCGTGTAGTAGTGGCGCATGAAAACGTCACCGAGGATCCAAGTTTTTTCTTCATAGTCAAGAGATTGTCCCGAGATACCAGAGAGACACATGGTTTTGGAGGGCTGGAGCTGGCTGAGCACGTATTGGTTGCCGGGCAAGACCAACTCGACCCCGTCTTCCAATTCGAAAATCAAGGGTGGCAGCAAGGAGGCAGCATTACAAGGGACAGACCAGGTCGAGTCCCCATTGTCGACTGCACCGTCGATGGCTCCATGGATTTTTTCTGCGTCTTCGGGCGTGACAATGATCAAAGTGGTGCCGCTGTCGACGATGGCTCGGCGGTTGCCCATTTTGGCCATGTTTCCCAAGCGGATCTTTTGTAGCTGGATAGCCCAGTATTCGGTATCAACCAAGGGGGTAAACATCATGGGACCAGAGAAGCGAGACAGGTCCATGCCACCAAAGTCAATTTCACCGCCTCGCGACTGGATGTACATGGCGAACAGCGGGGAATCAAGCATTCGGCTGCTCATCATGGAGTAAAATGGAGGTGGATGGTGGGAGCTGGAGAGGGAGGCAAGCCCCAAACCAAAGATTCCGTCAAAAGGCGTGCCCATGAAGTCGTTTGAGATGGCGATGGCTTCACCCACGACCTGATCTTCCAATTCCAAGCCAGCTACTTGAATCGTGTCACGGTTCAGTACAGCTCGGATGTGGCCTGTGCCATAGTTGACATCCATAAACACTTGCTCGTCGTCGTCGTCCTCGTCTTCCAAACCCAACGGCTCGTGACTAGCCGACAGTCTTCTGTTATAATTTTGATGATGCTGACAGCTGTTTGATTCGCATGTAGATGACACCACCCAAACGTCAGCACTGCCTGTGTCAAACACGACTTGGAATGGCTGCGGTGGCTCTCCAATATGGATCTCACCATAATAACCTACCAGCCAAAATAGTAGAAGATGCATGAACATTGGTTTTTTTTTGTTTTGCTTTGTTAGCCTTACCACTTCCGTGCTGATAGCTCACCTGGGGTACTTTAGAGATGGCATAGGATTGACCCAAGGGTGACGACTCGGTTTTCAATTTGATTTTTAGAGGCGCGGAGTTGGAATGCGCGGAGTTATTGGTAGGTTGATCTGGGAATGGTCTTGCGTGGGTCGTGGTGGTAGTGACGAGAATGGATACCAGCATCCAGGGATAACTAAATTGTTTCAAAGCGAGCATCATGGCTTTCAATTTTTTTATTTTTATCGAGTCTCGCTTCCAAAAAAAGTGTGATGTGGTTGGTGTTATTTTAGTCTTCTCCACTGCCAGGTGTTGAAGGAAAAAAAGAAAGAGATAAAAAAAAAATAAGCAACAAAAAGAGCTCGTAAACGGGAAAGACCATTGTCTGTGGCGCGATGAAAATTATTAAAGTGGAGGTCAAAAAGACCCTAGGGTAGATTGATGCACATGGCTTTTCATTGTCTTCTTCCAGACAATCAATACAAGCCTGTCCAATGTTTGTTTCATTGGTTTTTTCTCGGCATAATGAAAACCAACAAAAAAAAAAAAAGAAAAAAAAAAGGGAGTCCCCACAACTGGTCAAAGGGTCCAAGGTGGACGGGGAGAAGGTCCAAGCTCCGTGACCCCTGACGATTGCCCTTGAAATGTCCATGCACGTTCGGATGGCCAGGCCCCCTTTCACCCCATTGAAATCCAACTGGTGCTCATCTAATCATCAATTACATCCTGACTATTTGTTCTTTTACTTTTTTTTTTTTTTTTTTTTGTTTTTGTTTGTCATTTGTAGATTGACAAACTCCCAGGCAGGAAGAAGAGGACAAACAAATGAATATTTTTTAATTGATCTACGGGCGCTGGATCCGTTTGAATTTTGAGTTCACTAGCTTTCTTTCTCCCATTTGCTTGCTTGCCATGTTTTTTTTATCCCCTGGGAGGTTATTTTTTTCCCGCCTGATTACAGAAAGCCCTGACAAGCTCAACCGAAAAAAGTTTCAATTGTTTTTTTTATTGAAATGGAATGTCATGAGAGTTGGTGCAAGTACAATAATTAGAGAAAAAAAAAGTAAAGGGTAGAGGGCAGTGAATAATAGGTAGGAAAACAAGTATGAAAAAAGGAAAACTACACTACAAAGAGACTATATAAAAAAAAGAGGGCGAATGCGTATTTACGATGGGAAAGTGTCAAGTGTACAAAAAAAAAAAGTGGATAAGAGTGGAGGGGGATAGGGATGGATCCAGATGGAGAGAAAAAAAAAACGGTGGGATGTTTTTTTTTACACAGCTTCATCGTCTTCGAAGAATTTTTCAGATACGATGTATTGATCGGCGGGTCGATAGAGGCGTTTGATGCAGGCAATGGTGGAGGGGATGGTCATGAACATCCAGGCAGCGATAGGCAGGGAGATGTAATCAAAGACGTTCTTCCAAGTGCGAGAGTCGGTGCGAGCCTTGTGGTACATTTCTCGGTCGACAAAGCGATGCAGGTTTTCGTAAATGGCCAAGGTACCAAACAAAGGAAGAGGCAAGAAGACGGTGATGATCTTGACAATGTTCCACAAGGTGGCGTAAAAGTCCGAGGTGAGGATAGGGTTGTCGGCAGGCTCGATGATGGCAACCATAGGGTGGGGAGGGAATAAGATGAATTGGGTCAGAGGCACAGCAGCAAACATCAACCAGCCAGAAGTGCAAGGAATCATGTGGGCTTCGAGCACCTTGATGCACATCAGCAGCTTGTCGAACCAAAAGGTGGGCGAGGCATACAGGCTGGCTTTTTTGTCATGTTGCAGGAGGACGCCTTGTTTGCCATTGGGCAGGTCCTTGATGCCGGCAGCGCTGCGCAGACAATAGGACACGTCGGCCACACCGTTGTAATGGCGTTTGGCCTGAACATAACGAGCATACATATTGGACATGTAGCCATTGGTTTGAACGTTGGTCAAGTTGATGGGGACAAAGATAGGAGCACAGCGGGCCAAGCCGTCGGTCTTGAAGAAACACTTCAGCATCATATGCATGTCTTCACCCACGGAGTCGGCGTCGGTATCCCAGTATCCTACACGCTCGGCGAGGACCATGGACAGAGAATAGGTTGAGCAAGGGAAAGCAATGCCACGGCTGTTGCTGAGGTTAGACATGACCATGGCAGACCAAGTGATGTCGGTCATTCGAACGGCGGCAGGCACTTCGTGAGCGTTTCTTGAGAAGAAAATGGGAGGAGCAAACAACAAAAAGTAAGGGTCTTCGGCTTGATTGAATGATCTTTCAACCTGCACAAAACCAAAAAAAAAAAAAAAGGTTAAGCACACGTTTTTTTTTTTTTAGCTTTTTTTTTTTTTTTTTTACCTCTTTGATGTACAGTTCCGAAATGGAGGAATCGGAATCGGAGACGGTCAAGATCACACGACGACGATCTACACCATGTTGAATCAATTCAGCACAACCAGAACGAGCAGCCCAGGCAACGTTGGAGCCTTTGCCACGGGATTCACCAGGGATATCTGAAGGATGGGCAGTGATGATGAAGTGCAAAAAACTATCCTTGAAGTAATTAGCGAGGTTGGCAGCCTTGGCTTCATGACCAGTTTCAGAGGCTTCCATAGCAAGGATGATGATGTAGTTGGTTTGAGCATTTCTTAAAAAAAAAAAAGGTTAGGGAATCGTACGGTTACATTTCAGGAGAAAGGAGGCGGGAAAAAAGGCGAGGGGCCCGCGCAGAAAAAAAAAAAAAAGGAGATAGGGCACAGATGGGAACAGAGACAATGGAACTAAAACAAGGATGCAGGTTCTTACCTATGGTTTGCAAGGCGCTTGATGGTATCCCTTAAGAGAGCTTCAGGTTCCGCATAGTTCGGCACGATAAAGGCATGGAAGAAATGGCCATCATCATAAAGGTTTAAGCTTGTTTCCATATCATCAAGGCGTTCATCTTCTTCGTGGGTGGGATAACGTTCACGAGTGGGAGTGGGAGATGGTGAGGCAGGTGTGGAAGCATTAGGGGTCTTGTCTTGGTTGCGTTCGTTTTGGTTCCATCGGATAATCGTTTTCTTGATTCGACTAGCAGTGATCCAGAACTTGAAGACGTGATTGATTTGTGAGTAGAGGAAGCTGGTAAAGTAGACCAACAAAAACATCAGGTAAAAACGAGGTATCAATAAAGGTCCCAAAGGTAGAAGTAGAATAGACACAATAGCTGCCATGGGGGCCACCAGTTCAAATGGATATGTCAACAATGAGGGCATCTTTTTCAAGTTTTTCTTAAAACAATGTCAATGGGGTAAAATACTATAATCAGGGGTTTAAAAAAAACCAACGCTATCAAAAACAGACCTTGTTGGATGAAGTGAAAAAAAGGTACAAAATGGAAATTAACTAAATGGTAATGATATGTGTATTAAAATAAAAAGAAAAAGGTAGTCAAAGTGAAAGAAGCCTTTTTACAAGTCTAAAAGGAAAATAAAGGGGGAGGGGGAAGCCAACAAGGAAAACAAAGAGGAAAAAGAGAAAGAAAAAGAATCCTTGGCACCTTGTGTTTTTTTTTTTTTTTTTTGTTGTTGCCATGAGGATTGGGGCTCCGCCAAAAAAAGGCTGATCACCGAAGCAGATGGATGTGACACAACCACGGCAACTCCTCCCCTTCCCCCCCAAGCGTGTACGAACAATCGTTTCTAGACCAATAAAAATTTCCATGACAAATTAAAAAAGATGGTGTTCTTTAAGCCATGAAACATTTGTAACCCATCTCTCCACATGAAATTTTTTTTTTTTGACTCTGCATATCGCCCATTTTTTTGCCTGCATGTGACTTGCTTTCCGCTTGTCTTTTTACCATGCAGTTCATCTTAGGGATCGCTTTCTCTTATGGTGTCTTTTTTAGTTCTTTATCAGTTGTTCGAACCGGCGCAAAAATGGCTCATTGTCGATCCAATAGATCAAATTTGCTGAGCTCAACCTCATGTTGGACCTAAAAAAGATCGCGAGTGACTGGGTGCTTATTTTTCTTGCGGTTTGTTATTTTTCACCTATCCATTTTTAGAACCGACTCTTTTTTTTTTTTTTTTTTTTTTTTTTTACTTTTCTTACCTTGAACAATGTCATTCAGTGCACCTTTTGTTGACAGTGAAGAACTAGCTGCTTTGGTCCGAGATAAAAGTAAAGTGAGTGGTCAAGATTACCTTGTCATTGATGTCCGTGGCGATGATTTTGAGGTAAAATAGTATAATAATAATACGGAGGTGTCCACGAGGTTATCTCATTTTTTTTTTTTTTTTTTTACTCATAGGGGGGTCATATTCCAGGTGTTGTGAATATTCCTGCTTCAAAATTGATGGACTCAGCATCCGATGTGATCCAAAAATATTCAAAAGTCCCCGTTGTGTATTTCCATTGTGCTCTTTCTCAAGTCAGAGGTAAAATTTTGAATGAAATGGACCAGCAAAATAGGGATGTTTTGAGTTTTTCTTGTGGGGAAAAAACTGAATTTTTTGTCATAGGACCAAAATGTGCTAGGATCTATAATGAATACAAGGCATTGCAAGGCATTGAAGATGAGCAGCAGGTCAAGGTGTTACGCGGTGGGTTTGAAGGGTGGCAAGAAAAATATCGAAATCAGAAGGATCTCCTAGAAGACTATGATGAAGAACGATGGGACAATGGTTTTCTTTGAAAAATGCTTTGCATGATACCCAGTAGAATCTCACATGTTTGTTGCTGTGCAAAATGTGCCAATAAATACCAAATTCTTCCGAATTAGGAACGAGGATCGGTGGGTTCATGCAAACTTTTTTGTGAGGACGGCAATGTGACCATTTCCGAATCTTGTCATGTTTGCCGTCATCATTTTGCAGTCTTGTTTTTCTGTCATTCCAGTCCGCCTTTGCAGTTTTCTTTTTGTCCAAGTTTTTTGATTTCTCAAAGAGAAATTTTTTTATTGTAACCTCAAACAAAAAGCCAGCCCACTTGTTGGACCTTCTCAAGGTGTCACAGCTCACCCCATCAAAGTTTCGTGCGACTGTAACACAATGCACTGCCCCGTCCTCAAAGTTCCAAAAGCATTCGATCCGGCGTCCGTTTCCAAACCCAACATGCGTATCCGCACAAACATGGTTAAAAAAACCCGCCACCTCAAATGGCTTTCGGCCTGGGAACTCGATCCTTTTTATTTATCCATGAACCTGTTTATGTGCCACGAAACCGTTGGCGCTTTTCACTGAGAAAATCCCACTTTTTGAACAGTGATGTCAATTTTTTTTAACATTCATGTTCCATCGGTGTGCACCTCCTTGATTTTTCCAGTTTTATTTTGATGTCATCTGTCAGTTGCTCATCACATGAGGCTAACTTTCTTCATTGAAATGTGCCTGGTCTTTGTCTTTTTCATTGGATAAATCAGCATCCCGCTTTTTATCCTTTCTACTTCCTCCGTCTTGAGCTTAATTTCAAGGGCAATCAATTTATCCGTTGCCTTCCATCACGGAACAAAGTCTTCCCCGTCACTTTTTAGGCCACACTGGGGAAAAAAACTGACCACTGAGAATCAAGTGAGCACGTTGCTGCCCAATGTTTGCTTCATGCAGCCATTTCAAAACAAGGACACGTTCAAAATGAGATCCAACCTGCGTCTTTCGCAATGCAGCCACAACTTGAGCAAAAAAAAAAAAAAATGCGAAGGCTTTCGTTCTCTTTCGACAAGAAAGCTCAATCAGGTTTGGCCCTCAATAATTTTGTAGTAATCTTGAAAGCATCCAGCAAGGAACATTCATGATGACCTCGAAGGACATCGGTAAACTTGATGAAACGAAGCCTAGCTAGGAGCAAACGTGCATACAATCAATGCAGCTGTAGTTCATTGGCTACCTACTTTTTTTTTTTTTACAATTCATGGATCCTGCTTTTACTGTATTTTTGGTGGGAGGACACCTTTCTGATTGGCTGCAAACGGCAGCAATAAGTGATGATCTTCACGACAGCTGTGCACTGCGCCTGCAGTATTGCCATGCCTTGTACTTGATTGGTCAGCGTGAAGGGATCCAGTTGCCCCTGTTTTTTTCCGATGATGCCTCATCTGAACGGCTAGGCATGTCAGGCAGTAACGGACACTTTCATGACCAAAGGCCCAGACGCTACATCCAAGCTGAGAGCTGCTCATGGATAAAAATAATATTTACTTAAAAAGTGGGGTTTGAGTATAGGGTAAGAAAAAGGATAGGGGGGAGGGATCAAGGGTTCCAGGGATCATCGGCAACTTGCGAGAGCGTTTCAATATCACCTTGCTCATTGACAACGACAATGTCTTCCAATCGAATGCCAAATTCATGGGGAACATAGACACCAGGCTCGACAGAAAAGGTGAAGCCTGGCAGCAAATGACAATCGACATTGCCTTGGTTCATATAAGGATCTTCATGCATTTCCAAACCAATGCCGTGGCCAAGTCGATGGGTGAAGTAGGGGCCAAAACCGGCGTTTTCAATGATATGGCGTGCTGTTAAATCCACTTGCGCACAGCTGTTTCCTTTTTTCATCGTGTCGATGACGGCTTGCTGAGCATTTTTGACCGATTGCCAGGCATCCAGCAGCGTCTGGTTGGTCTTGATCGTGTGGTCAGCGTCACCAGCAGCGAAAAAGGTGCGCGTCAAATCCGATTGGTAACCATAGAAGCTGCCACCAGTGTCAATAAGGATCAGGCTGCCGGGCTGAACAACGTTTTCATGGGCTGGGTTGCCGTGAGGGAGCGCAGCATTCTCATCCACTAGCGCAACCACCCATGTTTCTTCGAGACCGCCGTGAGCCAAAGCTTCAGTCATCATGGCTGCCACCTCCGACTCTTTTAATCCAGGCTTGACATAAGGGTGGACTTTCTGTACCGCAAAGTGGGTCACCCGGGCTGCACAGCGCATCAGATCAACTTCCACAGGTGTTTTGACCATGCGCAATTGCTGGATCGCCTGCGAAGCAACGGCAGTTGCCAGAGAGCTCGAGGCTGGGATCGCGTCGCTGATCCCTTTTGCAACAAAGAGGCGAGTGGTGGCTTCCACGTAGACCTTGGTTTTGCTCTGCCCAGCGCGGCGCTGCTTGCTTTCGAGGACGCTGAGGATGGTTTCGTAGGGTGACTCGTGTTCGATCCAGGTCACCACTTCCACGGGCACATCTGAGGGCAGCTTTGCCTTGATCAGTTGCTCTTGAGCGCGGGTAGCTTCAAACATAGGCGTGACAATGGTCATGGCTACCCCCGTAGCGCTGGTGTCGTCCAAGCTGTAGATGATGACAAACGGTCTTTCTGTGCGACTCCAGCCGATGTTGGCAAAGTACAGCATGGTGGCCGAGGGCTCCATAACATAGGCAAAGGCGTCGTCATCGTTTTGAAGCGTGCGAGCCAAGTTTTCATGACGCTTGACAAAGTCTTGGGGTGCAACCATGTGAATGTTATCGGCGCAGTGCTGTGAATAGGTGCGAATGGCGTGCATGTCCTTGTTCCAGTTTTGGCTAACATCCTTTGGATCATTTTGAAGGAGCATTTGCAATAGCCATACACCTCCAATCAAAGTAATCAACAATCCAATGACGGTGAGGACTCGAACCAGCTGTCGAAAAAGCCGTGAGTTTACATTTACTTCTGCTGTTGCCGTCCGCTCAGAGATGATTCTATATTATCTGTTTTCTTTTCTTACCATTGTCTTTTGCGTCAAGCGATTCCAATGATTTTTCTTGGGACCATTGTGCGTTAATAAAGGCACTGCTTCATTCATGGTGAATTTCAGTACTTAAGAAGCCAGTAAAAAAAAAGGGAAGTTTAGAAAAAATCACACGCTTTTTTTTTTTAAACCGCCTATTTTGTTTTTTCCTCCGCCACGCAATTGTCAGTTTGGTCGTGTGTGTTTTAGCCTGTTCACATTTCATCTAGTGGCAGTTCGAAATCCTGAAGATTGTCTAGGATTTGGATTTCTATTGAGTTATTCTGAAAGTTGTGCTGTTACTGTAATATTATGCTCGGTCAGTCTTGAGTATGTGATCTGGCCAGACCTTGCTTACTGGCAAAAGCTTTTTTTTTTCTTTGACAGTGAATCCAAAAGTAATACAAAGTTTTCTGAATAGTCTTCACTGACCAACCCGAAATTTTCAGTAACATTATCATTGATTATTTATTTCACCTAACCATCCGTCTAATTAGCTTAAAAGTGCTGCGCAGCATTTTTTTTTTTTTGAAAAGGGAAGCCCAAGAATCAAAGATTTGGAGGATCATCGTGCAGATAGGTTAAGGTTTGACGAACCCTTTGGTGATCGTCAGGATCGGCGTGGATATTGTAGGGCATCTGCGAGGACGTGCGGATGAATTCGGTATTACTGCGCTGGAGGAGGTGGGGATGTTGTCCTGCAGCACCAGGTTGCAGGGTGGTTGATCTGGTCAATGAATGAGGTGGCTGTTCAATACGGCTTTGGCGCCATTGATCCATGTGTCGGATCCAATTGCCCTGGCGCTCGAGATTCCTTGAGGCTGCGAGGGAATGACGGCGGCGGCGAGTGGACGGCGAATACGGCGTACTGGCTTCTACCTGGGGCAGATGCTGAGCAGCCCGAGACCGGTTGGGTAGCCGGGGCTGGGAAGGTCGTCGAAGCAAAGCGGCCATGGAGTCCTGGCGTGCAGGAGGGGCAATGCGTGTGGTGTGAGCACGGTGGAGCTCGTTGACAGGGAAATCGTTGTCATCAGATGAAGGAGGTGGGAGAGGAACAGCAAACATGACATGCAAACTTGGCGCAGAATGGCGGCGGGATCGTCTAGGCAAGGTGGAAGTGGGCGAGGCAGGATGGGGTGGAGGGTCCATCAGCGAAAGCTCGGATGGAAGGCCATCATACAGATCCACCAGCTGAGAAATAATGCCCTTTCTTTCCATAGGCTGCCAGTCGACCGAGGACGAGTCACTTGGTCGGCGGGCATGATAGTCCCCTCGTTGCGCCTGGCCATGGTACGCATCAGCTGCGTCTGCAAAGGGGTTATCTTGTTCTTCTACTTGAACCCGTTCATCAAAGGCACACCAGGGACGCTCATTGTTGTTGAACCCAGTCTTGGCAAGCGCATTGTCTTTTTCATCCATGGTATCGTCATCCGATAGGTCGTCGAAATCGAGCAGGCCATCGTCGTTCAATTCTTCCTCGTTCAACGCGCAGAAGTCAATGCCGATATCATCGCTAATATGCAAATGATGGGAGTTGCTTGTGCTAACAACCTTGGTTTCCAAGCATATATCGCCAGCCCGTGACATATACGCTGGCGTGCTATGGACTTGCTGTGGCTGATGATAAACCATGGGCAGCAAGTGCTTGACATCGTCATGGACCGTGGGGCGTGCAAGCTTGTGGAAGACAGCAGGATCTCTGAACCTGTTCTTCAACGACGATACCTTGACTTGGGCAGTCTCCAGTTGAGGACGACGTGCAGGCTGGTCATCAAACGGCGAGCTGGAAGGCGAGGGTTGAAGGGCTGCAGGTACGCCATATTCAAGCCAAGTGTGTTCATCCTTGATGATGTCAAGGTCAGAGAGGCGCTTGCGAGAGAACCACAGAAAGGCAAGCGTCAGAAACGGCAAGGGGATCAGGCAGTAGGCTTGGAGGTTCCCGCCTTTGAGATGCAGCATAATGATCATGATGATATGGAACAAGATCATGCCAAAGCCAAAGGAGTAAAAGAGCACTGGCCACATTTTGCCCCCGCTTTCCATCTTGGTCACATAGATATACATCAAGGTGTACTTGTACACCATGGAGGCAATGGAAAAGTAGAGCAAGGTAAATGGTAGGATAAGGGGTGCCATGACGGAGTACAACAGAGCAATGGTGAAGAAAAAGACGAGGATACTGTAAGCTTGTGCGTAGTCAAAGGGAGGAGGCTGCGAGTATTCGTGCAGCTGCCGAGGTGATGGGCGGGTAAGCCATTTCTTGATGAGAAGTGTAACGAGAGGAACCAGCTGGCAAAGCTCCATGGTCAGGCCCAGGCCGTGAGTGCAAACATAGTTGATCCAAAAGGTAGACACATCCGAGATGTTTTGGGCCACTTGCACAATGTACTGCTCAAGATTGTCGCTACCTGGAGGTAACGAGCCGTCTTGAATGAGCGCCCGCACTTGTCCAAAGATGCCAACAAACAGGTTGACCAAGGTAAAGACGAGCAGGTTATTGAAAATGAAAAAAATATAGAGCTTGAGGTACACTTTTCCGTCGACAGTAGTATGGGTGCGGTAGCCTTGCTGCTTGGAGATGAAACGGAAGAGCAAAGGCAGAAGCATAAAAAACAAGGCCATGACGATGGGCGAGAGCCAGGACTGGATGATGCCCATCAAGGGTTGGTGACTAGAAATAAAGTCGTTTGCGTTGGGTAAGAAACGGATGATGTTGACGATGTTGGAGGTAGCAGACAGAGCACCGATGGGAAGCATCCACGCGAAGACAAACACCCAGTACACGGTGCGGCCAGCCCAGCGTTTGATGCGACGCGCCGCAGGCTCAAGGCCCAAGTTGGCCCAAATCAAATCGTGCGGATCAGGTGATGGGCGGGCGTCGATCAAACTATCGTCGCTGTGTTGTTGGTGTTTGTGCATGCTGTTCAGGGCCGAGATAGCGCCTTGGGCTTGCTTGATCTTATCGAAAGACACCCAACCAAAGTGTCCGGGCTGGTCGTCTTTGGTGTCGTGGGAACGTGTTTTCCCGTTGCCACGCGAATGACCACGACGGAGGGTATTGATCTCTTGCTCGATGTCGCGGACTTGCTTTGTGTAATACTCAATCACATCGACTTTTTGGCCACCGATGCCCAGGAATCCACCAATCCTCATGGTTGGCCGCTGCTTCATCTTTTTGCCGTCTAGGCCAGAATTGAAAAAATGTGAGCCGATCGATCATCTTCAGGTGGGTGACCATGTCCTCATGTTACCATTTAAATAGGATGCTAGCGCAATTTCCAAATGCCGGACGGCAAGCTGATGTTCTTCATAAAGGTCTGTTAATTTGCTGTTGACGCGGCCCAAGAGACATTCTTTATAGGAGAAACCGAGCTGGATCAAGAGCTGGGCCCAGTCCTCCATGTCCTTGTCAGTGCGGATGGATTTCGGCAAGTGGCTGATCAGGATAGTCTTTGCATTGTCGTCTGTCTGTGTTCGAAAGTAGCGTTCACGAAGGCGTCGGTATTGATTGGTGAACCAAAACAAGGCGAAGATCAGGACCAGGGAAAAAAACCAAGTGGCAGCAAAAGGTGCCCAGTACCAGAGAAGATTTGGGTTCGTCACGAGTTTTCCATTAGCATAGTTGATTCCCGAGATGGAGAGGAATTCAATCCCGGGAGAAGGCGGCCAGACACTAAAGCCATGTTTCAATGTTGAATAAGAATGAAGAAGAATAAAGAAGCCGCGACTTCTTTTTTTTCTTTTTTTTTTTTTTTTTTTTTACCTAGTGTTCATGGTGGCAACGATATTTACAGGCACCAAGGCTCCTAAGCCAATGATGGTCATGATCCATAGTAAAGTGCGAATTAAGCGTAGGAATTTGATGAATAGTACGGCGTCGTAACCTACGCGGGGTAAGAGGTAGTCGTCTCTGACAGTCCACAATGGTTTGATCCAAGAATACCATTGTTGGCTGAGTGTCGGGGGTCGAGCGCTTGCAGAAAAAAAAATGAATTCTGATTGTTCTCTTTTCATGTGCCCCTACCTTTCATCAGAATATTTTGACTTGGGGGCATAGATCAGGATATTACGAGGCCGTAGAAGGCAAAAGCCCACCATCACGGCAATAGCAATTGCCAAATTCAGGCCAATTTGCGTGGCCATGGCTTTGATGTTGAGCTCAGAATCCTGACTTTTTTGATCCTGAAAGGATACATAGATCCCACCCATGATTAAAAAAACAGTCCAGAAAATAAAAAGGAGAGAAGAAGAAAGAAAAAAGGACGTCCAGGTAATCTATTTTTTAATTACTGCGCTGTCTTATTTTGGACGTAGCGATGGTTACGCAACGGCAAAAATGAAACTACCTCGCTGTCCTGACACTTCCAAACCCCACCATGTCAAAAAAATGTGCCATTGTTTGGAGCTAGTTTCTCTCATTAAACCAAAAGGGAGCCATTGTAGCATTGAATTGGCACTAATTTTATTCAATTTGATTGCTTTATGAAGCATGGCGGCCACAATGGTACAAAAATTAGCATGTCATTACTCTGTGTAACCTTCCCTCCCACCCTTGTTTCCTAATTGGAAAAGAAATCAGGGTCACCACTTTGAGCCTCTTTTTTTTTTTTTTTCCTGGTTGTCAAGGCTCTCTACCTTTTTAGCAACCGCCTTCCTAGCGCCAATGCTCGCTGTGGTTATGTAAGGAGTAGATGTCAACGCATCTGAGAGTCGTTTTTTATCGACCAGAGTCGGCCCATTACCCGCGAAGCATGGTAATTTTGTTCGAAAATCAGGTCGGGACATTGAGAAAAGAGCTTTGTTGCCAAGCACAGAAGCTTGCTTGGGTCAGCTCCTGTACAGGTTAGGCCAAAAAAAAAAAAAAAAAAAAAAAAAGAAAACGAGTGTGACCAATTTTGCTGATCATTAGAGGGAGGGCGTAATAGCATAGGTTGGCTGAAGATCGAGAGTGGCAATGCCATGGCCAGGCCATCTACAAAGTTGACCCAAAAGAAATGTGAAGCAAGGCTGTGGAAAGGGCGTTTTATTGATATCAGAGAAGGTCGTGTCTAAAAGAGGGAGGGCATGTATGTGGTGAGGTTCTTGCCTATAAAATGCGATAAGAGCGATGTTCGATTTCTTGGATCACTTTGGATCGCAGTCCACGAATAAATGGCGACACTGGGAACTCGATTGCATTGCTATGATGAAGAAATATGAGCACGCTTTGTCACGAGAAAACCCGGCTTCCGGCTTACCTTCCATCGTTGGTATATATCGTTTCGACCGGGAGCAGCAAACGAGAAGTGCTTGCCAGAAAGCAGCCTTCCCATTTCCCGGCGCGAGCATCCTGGTACGTTGGAAACACCCATTCAATGTCAATGGCATCTCGGCCGCAGATGCCCATGATGATTTTCATGACCGTCCCCAACAGCACATGTTCCAGCGAGGCACACTGAATAATATATTCAGACCGATCCAATTCATCCGAGCGCCGGCGACGGACCGCCATAAAATTGGACGACATGCCTTCGTAAATCTGGTTCTGGTCGTCTATCAGGATCACTTCGTTAACGTCATGAGCCTTGTCCTTTTCCAGCTGCAATCGGTCTCGCACCCATTGTGTGTCCTTGACAGATGGCATTGTTCGAGCCTTGTTGACCATCTGGATTTTTGCACGGTCCTCCGAAGGCTGATGAAGCTCGGTCACGTGACTAGCAAAGCAAGGCTGTTGAGCCTAGCGAGTTTTTAGCAGTGAGTGTTGGTTGCCTCCATGGCTCTCCCTATTTGATGCTACCTGGTGATCATAAGTGACCAAAACAACAGTTTTTGCTTCGGTCGCTTGAGGCTGGTGCTCATAAAAAGCAGACAAGCTTTGTCGCAGCAACGGGATCAGCTTTTCTTCAAAGGCGTCGCGGTCACGGAAGGATTCCAATTGATGGGCAACGTGGTCGGTTTCTTCTTCTTTCCCTGGTTCCGCAAACTTCATCAGCGAGACCGAGTTGACCACTCGCTTCATGTGTGCATCTAGCTCGACAATCGACTTGCGATTCACCGTGCGCATGCCCGTGTAAGCAGCTGCATGGATGAATAGTGGGGAAGAACAATAACAATAAATGAATAAAAGGTCAGAGGCGCCCGTTGCCATGTCCAAGATTCCTACCTCGAGGGTAGCTGCAAATAAAGTCATTGAAGGATAAGGATGTTTCCTTGATGGTATACTTGGCATTGGCCGAAGGCTCGCTGGCATTCACCTGTTCTACAACAACTTTTTTTTGTCGCACAGTGATCAAAAAAAAAAAAAAAAAAGGTGAGGGGCACTGAGGGCAAGGGCACGTTTCCACAGCTTACTTGAGGTCATGATAGATCGCTTCAGGTAAGAAGAGGATGGACGAAAGCGTGCACAGTAAAAATGTTGAACGGGCAAGCGAATCAATTTGATGTTCTTGAAAATGCTGGAGCAAAAAAAAAAGTACAAAAAGAGGGGTTAAAAAAAAAGGTCGGCAGATGCCGACTTTATAGTGTTGGTCCACACCATGCCCTTGGCTACCGTGAAAGGGCCATGAAAAGAGATTTGTCATGGGCCAGCCCTGTACGCCCGGGCCATGAATTGGGATCGCGGGAAACTGGAAGCAAATGCTGGGTGTCATTGACAAACAGCGAGGGCACGGAGGGAAAATGTCAAAAAACGGTCGTTCCAGCTGGTCCGAAAGCACGGTCCTGGCTGGTCAGGGCAGCTCCTCGCATCTTTGCAACAAAAATAGCGCAACCAGCCAGAAAGACGAATGTGATATTGTCACTAAACCCACTAAATCAATGCTCGTTTCATTGGAGAACACAGGCGCCACTTCTTTGTTCACCGCCATCGACGCCTAGCCTTTTTACTCCCGTCCACGCCATCCCCCGAGTCTTGACCACGCCTGCTTCCTTTTTTTTTTAGATAGAGCATCCTTTTGGAATAGGTTATCGTATGGCATTTTTGCAGGTAAAAATATTGTTCGGTTAGGGTTTGAGAGAGAAACAATCTGATTGGAGGCTGATGTTTCTTTTTTCCAGTTGTGGGCCGTTCACATCTCCTTTTCATTTTCTTCACACTTTTTTACTCAACTTATTTTCCATGGCCGATCCAAGCCAAGCTATGGAGAATAATCCTGTCGAACCAAATAAACCACCTAATCCAGCGCTGGCAGGCGAAAGTATAAATGATACAAACAATGATGCCAAAAAGAAACGCACAGGTCCTAAACGACGAAAAGTCACTCATGGTAACATTGTTTATTTTTCAAAACAAATGCTATTCATTTTTTGATATTTAATTTACTTTCTTCAACTGCTTATAGCATGTGTGTATTGTCGAAGATCCCACATGACCTGCGATGATGGTAAGAAATAAAAATAAATTGCTCGTTTTGTGAATGGATGCGCTAATCCCCCCCCCCCCTCGCTACAACACGTTTTGCAGGTCGCCCTTGCCAGCGATGCATCAAACGAAGCATTGGCCACCTCTGTCACGATGAGCCAAAGCAATCTGGCAACCCCCAAACACAAAAATCACGAGTTAGCAACAACAATAACACAAGCACTGCAAGCATCGCCTCCAGCACAGCCACCACATCCGCCGGCTATGCCAGTGCTCTTTCACAAGGACGTAAGCCAAGACAGGTGCGTGCTTTGGTTTCACAGTGAATGATATATCCTTGTTTATTCTAGCTTTTGGCGGTAACAGCAACCTTGGTGGCCTCCCGCTGCAATTCTTTGGTCAAATGGGGACTGGCCAATTAACATTTGCCAGTGAGCATATGGGCAATGAAATCTCGGTGATCAGGTAAACACCCACGAAAGCCTCTTGTATCTATGATCTGATCACTTTATGTTCCAAGTGATTTTTTGGATTCATTGGGCAATGACGCCAACGCCATGTATGGCCAGCAGCAAGCTCTTGCCAGCAATCAGAACAATACCAATGCCAGCAACAATGCCTCTGTCAACACTGCCGAGAAATTTTTCTTGACAGCCGCCGACCCCTCCGATGGTAAGCTGGAGGACCGTTTGACCGAGGTCATCAATGCCAAATATGAGGCCGGTTTCCTCAAACCTTACAATTACGTCAACGGTTATGCCAGATTGCAGAAATACATGGATAACAAGCAAGTTCTAGCATTTGGAAAGATAGAAAGAAAAAAGCTCATGGCGTATTCCCTTTTGATAGTATGACAGCATCGAGTCGACAGCGTATTTTAAATGTCATGGGCACATTTCGACCTGCTTTCCGATCCGTCGCCCAATCATTGACCGATATTGATTTGATTCTGGTGGAAGAGGCCTTTGAGCGGCTATTGCTGGTATGAAGAGAGGAACAACAACAGGGAAGAGGCACACCGCTGACTCTTCTTTTTTAACCGCATAGGATTACGATCGCGTGTTTAGTTCCATGGGTATCCCAGCTTGCTTATGGCGCCGTACAGGTGAAATTTACAAAGGGAATAAGGAATTCGCATCTCTGGTCAATGTTCCAATTGAAACGTTAAGAGAGGTAGCATTTCCAGCCTTTCAAAAATGGCGGGGCTAATCTGTTTTTTCAATAGGGTCGCCTCTGTATTTACGAATTGATGGCCGAAGAGTCTGCTGTGAATTACTGGGAGGTAGGTTAAAAACTTGCAGACACATCGATGGGTAAAATGATTGACGTGAACCCCTTCCACTTCTGTGATAGAAATACGGCAATATCGCTTTTGATCCTGGTCAGAAAGCCGTGCTGACCTCTTGCTTGTTGAAAAACCCAGACCCAGACAACACCAACGTGATTTCTTGCTGCTTCTCATTTACAATTCGTCGTGACAAGTACAATATTCCTGTAAGTGATCCCCCCCTTTTTTTTTTTTTTTTCGATGGTCAGCCATGATCTCACCAGGTTTTCTTTCAGACGGTCATCGTGGGCAACTTTTTACCAGTGCAACTTCAGTAGCCCAAGTGTATTATTATCCATTCAATCCACCTCGTACAAACACAGTTTTTTCATCTCTTTTTTTTTTTTTTTGTTTATCGTTATTGTAGACAGATGAATCTGGTAGTAAATTTTGATCACAAAAAAAAAAAAAAAAATAGACGGACAGGTCCACTGGATTTTATTGAGGGGAAGGCAAGGAATCGAGGAGCATCACTTTTTTCGGGTAGCCTTCATCTTTGCTGAGCAGGTAGCACAATACCATTTGCCTTTGGGCACTGTTTTAAGATTGACACAAGCTAAATGGAACCATTCCAGATCACACTGAGAAAGCCGGGAAAAAAAAAGCAAGGGGTAAGTCTCCTGGTTCAGGGCATACTACTGCAGAGGCTTACATCGTCATTGTCACACCCCACCATTTCACCAAAGGATACTTGCTGACAATAACAGTAAACAGGTTCGCTAGGATCAACAGCATCAGAAGCCGTCCTATCAGAAAAAAACGTGAGCTGGGTTTTGCGAGGTTGGGTCATTCGAAGTACGTTTTGCGGTTGATGCCGTTCTTGCTGGCTGTGGCCTTGCCTTTATCTTTGCTGTCTTTAGATTTTTGATCTTTGCTTGCTTTCGACGTTGCTTCGTCTTTGGTAGTTTTTCGTTCTAAAAAAAAACGTAAGTTCAACCAGGCGCAAGTGGTGTAAGAAGCGTCCGCCTTCCAAGGAACCTACTTTTCGATGATGGGTCTTTAAAGAGCAAGAGTGAGTGATGTTTTCCCCTTTTCCTTCAGCAGATACATACCTCGCTTATCGGTTTTTTCTTTTCTATCTTGACGTTTCAAATGAGCAATGGCACGATCGCGAATTTCAATGTTTTCCTTGAGAAATCGAGAAGAAGGGGTCATGCCAGGGAGGCTAGTGATACGATCGGGCCAGCCATTGTGATCCTCTTCAAACTTGACCAAGTCAGCATCCAGGCGGTTGCAGTGGCGTTGTACGGCATCAAATGTTGCTTTGGCTAGAGTGACTTTTTCTTCGCCTCGCTGTAAGGCTTCGGTCAAGAGCATGGCAAAATGTCGTAACCGTTCGTTTCGAGCAGTGGCATCATATTCTTGAATGTGGTCAATAAGATCAATGGCTTTCTTGGATGTGGTTTCGACAAGTTCTGCGATGCAAAAGAAAAGGGATGACAGTGAGCATTCAAGACGAGTTCTTCACGATGGTTGAAACCTTGAGAGTATCCGTCCAATTCTCGCAGCAGAGTAAAGTTGCGTTGTAATTCAATAGGTAGTGACTCGATGGCTACGGGGAAAGAGAACGCTGAGGCTCAGATCACCTCAATGTTGGTCACTTACTGTCAATATAATCGTCCAAGTAAACTAAACCGTCAGCAGACTTCATGTTGATCAAAAGGAGGAGCAAAAGCAAATGGTTGAAAATGTGAAGGATTTTGAAACGCAGATTCTCACACCACGGGAAATGCGAAATGGTGAGCCAATTAAAAACGCAGTAATATTGAAAATACTAAAGTGAGGAAGCGCGATTAAACCAACAAGACGAGGTACAAAAATACCATGAAGATTAGCACTGGTTCATGAAGGCGCCGTGAATGGAGAAAAGAAAAAGTGAGAGTTGCTGCATGCACTTTTCCTTTTTAAGTTCGCATTCAATGGGTTATATTTATCATCAATACAAAAATGAATACTTTCCACTTCAAACCCGTTCAAGTTACCAAACTGGATATTCGTCGTTTGACTTTTCATCTCGTGATCTGGAAGTATCATGCCCCACTTATTCCTTGTATTCTTGAAGGTTGAAAAGGTAGTAAATAAACAAATCCTTCCTACAGACTTTGCAGGAGAGAGAGAGAGAGAGGCAGAGGGTGCCAGAGACAAGAAAAACAACGAGCGGGGTTAATTGAAAAGGGCGTGCCGCGTTCAAAGAGTTCTTTTTCTTTCTATTACTTTTTTTTTACAGCCTTGCTTCAGCATTTACTTACATTTAAAATGGGGCGTCATATAAGAAGAAGGCAATTACGAATAGATGCAAATAAGACTTGGTTGTATAACTTGAAAATGAGAAAATATTACATTCTCAAAGGTTTGACCTTGTTTGTTTATTTTTTAAAACGCGTTGCTTCATGATCTCATTCTCTTCCATTAGGTTTAAAGTGTACATTGTGCCATGGATTAGGGCACAAGCGAGCAGATTGTCCATTCAACCGTTAGTATTGATCGCCCCTACATTGCCAGTTTCTAACATTTACTTTAAAGGTGGCAAACGGAAGTCCAAAACCCAGCTCAAAAGGGCCAACAAGCTTCTACGTAAGGCTGGCTCCATGGCCCGCAGGGAAAAGCAAAAGAACCCTGATGGAAAAAAAAGGGCCAAAAAATTCAAGTTGAAGGATCTCCAGTCTCTCTTGCTTGGTACCAATTTCAAAACCCGTGTTCGCAAGATATCTCTTTGTAATGCTCTTAACATGACCCAAGACAATATCCAAGACCAACGCCAAGCAAAGATGGACGTCCAAGAAACCATCCTCCTATGGGTCGATCACATCCGCTATGTCTCAATCTGCGCCCAGTCGTTCTTCAGCTATTATGTTCTGCATGTCATGTCTGAGGGTTCTGTGGTCAACGATACTGTATTCTGTAAAGATTTTTTCTATGGGATCTGCCAACTGGTGACTGGCAAGGCTGTGACCTCCCCCAACTCGAACATACCTGATCCTACAGCAATGTATCACCATTACCAGTCTCTCTTGGGTGACTGCCGCTTCGAACTATATTGGATCAAGGGTGCTAGTAACATGATTTCTGAAATGGCGGATGAGTTAGCCCAAATCAATCTCTTGGCTGTGACTGAACGTTTTGAAGAAAAGTGTATCAAGTATATTCGCTTTCGCTTGGTCAACACCCTCAAGGATCAGCTGTCTGAAGGCCAGGTCAGTAAGAAAGAGAGAGAAAGTAAGAAGGCGCGAGTTGCTCACTTTTTTTTTTTTTTTTGACATAGGAAATGCCAAAGTCCGGTTATATTATGAACGCATGCCAGAATATTTACGACACTGTCACCCGTCAAGAAAAAGTTGAGCCACTGTCAGAAAATAGCCCTGATCTCTTGCGAACGATCGTCTCAACATTTATCTCAACCCTGAACTTTGGTCCAAGTCCAGTTACGCTGAAGGAACTTACTGCAAGCCCCGGAACATATTTGCAAGTACTTTACCGACTATTGCAAGAAATGGAACAAGGCAACGACCTGGAACCATCTGAGATTGGGCATGGCGATGTGCATGATCAAATGGACACAATCACCATGAAGCTCTTACTATCATCTAACATGGACTATCAGGTGCTGCCTCGTCGCTGTCGCCAAAGAGTATTCAAGGGCATGATGCAATTGCTGGAGCACCCAGACAATCCAATTGACATCCCCTGGAGTCTACCGGAAGAATTTAAGACCTGGCTGTCAGATCTCGTCCTTGGCCTTCGTGTAAAGTTGGCAAACTCCAAGGCGAAACTGGCTGGCACTGACATATCAGCAGACCTTTGCTTCTCCTCCTCCACCATGAGGCAATCCAAGTCAACAGCCCTCTTTTCCCTTGTGCCGACTTTGTCCTTTCGTCGCCGGTTTATCACTTTGGATGCCTACTCATTTCGGTCAATTCTCAAGCAAGCCGGTATAAACGTGACTGTGCCGTCAGGTGTCAATACTCATCCTTATACCCGCCTTGCTCGCGATGCCACTCTCTTTTTCACCTACCTGGACTTTCAGAAGGCTCGTCTTCGAAAATGGTAACCGAGTAACATTGTGAAAATGGCAGGAATCGTGACTGATTTTTTTTTAGTACTGCCGCACTTTTGCATTATCCAACGCTCACTGAAACTGACAGCGACAGTGATGATGACGCTGATGGTGCTGATCCCGATGTTGACAACGGTGATGCCGAAGATGATAGTGGCAGTGTTACTGATGGAGATGCTAATGACATCGGCAACCCTGCTGGCGGCTCTGATGGTGCTCACAATACCCCATCGGAGGGCGAAAGCGACGATGGTGATCAAGATCAAGGCAGATTTACTGACGAGACAACACGCCAGGACGATGGCAGCGATACTCAATTGAGTGAAATCGATAGTAGCGATGAAGAGGAAAATGATGACCCTGCCTCCTTGGTATTTTCCAACCGTGTTCGCACTGATGGGCTTCAATTGGAATTTATCTATGGCAAGCGCGCACCCCAAATTGAACTTCCTGATCTCGAAATGGACGACTTGCATGGTGAACCACAAGAACGTATGCAGCTGTATGGAGTCGATCCAGGACATAGTGAGCTTTACACATCTGCTCAAGAAGACAAGCACCTCCCGGGAAATGATCGCACTGCCCCTGGCACTGAGCACAGCAGCAACAGCACCAACGGTTGGCATGGTCGGTACATGCGATTCTCGAATAATGAATGGCTATCTCTCTCTGGTCGACATGGGCGCTCATGCAATCGCAAACGTTGGCTCAAAGATTCTGGCATGGAGGAGATTCTCACGCGCATACCACCAGCAAAAACTAGCCATCCTGACCGCTTCATTCAGCGCACCATCTACGTATTCCAACACCTTGATGATATCACCGAACATTTTGCTGATGACTATAGCCTGCATCGGTTCCTGGACTATTGTGGGGACAAGAAGATGTGCGCAGAAGTCGTCAACCACTTCGTCCATGGTGGTAACAAGTACAAACACCAGAAGGAAGACTATGATAGGTATGCACTACACAAAAAAAGGTGTGACGCCTGGACTAACTTTTTTTATAGCCGCAAACTTCCAGTGATTGCCTATGGTGGTGCATTGTTTGCGCAAACCCGTAGAGGGAAAAAGTCCACTCGCTCCGGAAAAGTGTACAAAGCACTCAAAATAGCGGAAAAGCAAGGGTTACTTCTTGTTACAAAAACAAATGAATACAACACAAGCAAGGTAAATCATGAGGAGAGGGAGAAATGAAGCGCAAAATGACCTTTTTTTTCTATCTCATTTTTTTACAGGTCTGTCTAATGTGTGATGAAAAAGACCTTGAACACAAGACCGTCGGTGACCCATTCCTGCGAGGTGCAAGCATGTCTTTGTGGTCGGTTCTACAATGCCAACACTGTAAAATCAACTGGGACAGGGACAAGCTTGCGGCTTGGAATATGTTGCGTCTTGGCAAGACTGCCCTCCAAGGATTGCCTCGCCCAGCGTTGTTCTGCCCACCACGATCCACCTCCACCGACCAATCATCACCACACCAACAAAATTCAGCAGTTGCTTCTTCGTCTCGGGACCCTCACTAATGAATATCTTTACCTCGCTGGCCAAAAAACCAGCTTATTCACGTAAGCCTGAGGCAGAATTTGAAGAGGAAATGCTGATTTTTTTTTTTTTGGCAGGTTTCTGTGGAAAAAAGTCTTTTTTGGCTTTGTTTTTTTTTTTTTTTTTTTCCTTCTTCACCTTTGGTAGCATCATGGAGATACCAGATCCTCTTGAAGACTTTGAATCTTTCCAGAAATCATTGTTTCGATCACTTGTTTCAGCAAGCAATGCTGCCAACAGCATTCCTTTTGCCGAAATTGGCTTCTTTCGATCACTTGATCGAGAATTTGCCAACGATCTGGACCTGGCGAGCGCTACGATCTTGTCCACCGCCAACAAACTCACGAACCATACTGCCCTGGAACTTGGAATGCAAGACAGTGAGGTTTCCATTGAAGACATTGACGATATAAACGATCGCTTCTTTGGTGTGATTGATGTCGTAGACAGCTTATACGAGCGCGTGGTTAGTTCATAGTTCATCCCCTCTTTCTTCCTCCTCCGTTTTCTTCAGTTTGCATTAGTGACGACGATAGACTAATTTTTTTTTGTCCCAATCTCTCTTTTTAATAGGATCTTACTTTGGACGAACTTGCCGGCCGAGCAAAAAACACCAATGTCAGCGATTTTGCCACCAATCGAGGCTTGACCAAACTATCGACAACGACGGAAAATGGCAGCCGCCTCGAATACAAGCTGTTGCATGCCAATATTGTTCGCCCTCAATTGAAATTCAAGGATAAGGTCGACAATTCTCTGACCACGCCCTTTGTCTTGAAGATCCATGACAAGCCCAATGCCCAAGTGCCACTGTCATTGCCCTCTGCCGGAGAACTGGCGGCCAACCCTTATACCTATGAAATCGAACATCTCAACTACCCTGGCCACCTCTTCCAATCCCGTGAGCCCGTGTCCTACTCCTCCTTTGACAAGACACAAGCAGCCTGGATTGACACCGAAGAGGAGCTCGACAAGCTCGTTGCTGAGCTTGCATCCGTGCAAGAAATTGCTGTGGATTTGGAACACCATGATTACCGCAGTTTCCAAGGCTTCACTTGTTTGATGCAGCTCTCCACCCGCGAAAACGATTATGTCATCGACACGTTAGCGCTGCGCGACGTCCTATGGAAACTCAACCAAGCTTTTACGGACCCCAACATCGTCAAGGTAATATCAGTGTTATTTTGTTTCTTTGAATGGCATCGAAAGGGCATAAATTTATGCTGATCATTTCTTCTCACCTCAGGTGTTCCACGGTGCAACCAGCGATATCATTTGGCTGCAGCAAGATTTTGGATTGTACATTGTCGATTTGTTTGATACTTATGATGCCACCAAGGTCCTGGACTTTCCCAAGCACAGCCTTGCTTACCTATTAGAAAAATACTGCCAGGTCCTAGCCGACAAAAAGTACCAATTGGCAGACTGGCGCATTCGGTAAATGCCAAGCCTTAGACAAAAATATATCTCTGACCAGCTTTTTTCTATGTAGACCTCTCACCGAAGAAATGCTCAGCTATGCTCGGTCAGATACGCATTATCTGCTGTATATTTACGACTGTCTCCGTGAAGAACTACTTGCCAAGTCCAACGACAACAACAACTTGCTGCACGCCGTCCTACACCGCTCCAGTGTCACAAGCGCGTCTACCCATCAAAAGGAAGTGTACGATGCTGACGAAGGCCTCGGCCCCAACGGCTGGAGCGGTCTTTTGCGAAAGCGTAAATACCCTATGAACCACCAGCAGATGGCTGTCTTCAAGGTGATTCATCAATGGCGGGACTCGATGGCCCGACAGGAAGATGAATCGCCCCGCTACATTCTCCCCAACCACATGTTATTTTCCATGGTCGAACGCATGCCAGACGACTCTGCCACTGTTGTTGGCTGCTGTAACCCTTGTCCTCCATGTGTGCGCATGCATGCCCAGCCTTTGGCCATGGCCATCCAGCGCGCCAAAACCGAAGCTTTGTATAAACCTACAACCCACGCGACTACCCCAGCCCAACCTGCTCGTGCCCCTGAATCTTCCCTACCCGTCTCTACCTCTCAAAAGCCAAAGGAGGTCAAGCACGTTGACCCAGACGTATTCGACTTGACCAAAGTCCAGCATCACCGTCAACAGCTCGTCCACCAGTTTGGCTCTGGCCGTTCCAGCTTATTCGA
This sequence comes from Hesseltinella vesiculosa, assembly GCA_002104935.1. Lineage (NCBI taxonomy): Eukaryota > Fungi > Mucoromycota > Mucoromycetes > Mucorales > Cunninghamellaceae > Hesseltinella > Hesseltinella vesiculosa. Next base: position 140,759 of record MCGT01000046.1, read on the forward strand.
TACCAATGCCCGGTCCACTCACACTACCCAGCCCACAAATGACGAATCCTCCGCCTTGGCGGTAGCTCGACACATCCGTGCTACTTTAACCGTACGACTCCCAGTCGAGGACCTACGCATCAAGGCTGTCTACGATGCTGCTCAGCTGCAAGCTCAACAAAACAATGCCCAAAACAGCGAAAACGCCGATGACGAACATGTCTTCGTTTCCAAAGAAAAGCGATCCACGAAGAAAAAGAGCAAAAAGCAAACCGCCAACAACAAAGACACCGATGGTTCAAAGAAAGCAGGCCACAAGCGAACCGTACAAGATGACAACGATGATGTGTTGATCATCAAGGACTTTGGGGGCCGCAAGAAAAAGTCGAAGCGCGCTTGATCATCATCCACGCCACCTCCAGCCTACTTTCCACGCACATTCCCTGAATCCTTTACGCTCTCTCTGCTTTATCCTTTTTTGTTTTTTCTGTTTTTACAAATACTATTGTATTGATTTGCATTTTCATCCTTCATTCTAGTCAATAAACTTTTTGGAAAAAAAAACAATGCAACCTGCCCATTGTGTAACAAGAAAGAAGGAACAAAAAAGAGGGTCTTGTGACACGCCCGAAACATATTTTTTAAAAAAGGGGCCTTTCCCCAGTTTTGTTTTCCCTCGTTCTTCCCACTTTTTTCTTTTGTGTTTTGTTGAGTTTGCGCTCTACTTGTATCATTATTTATTTTGTAGACTGTCATAGAGGATCTTTGGATGCCTTTACAATTATTGGATCTACCAAACGAACTCTTTTTGTTAATATGCCAGCACCTGACGACGGAGGAGTGCAAGCTGCTTCGCACGCTCCAGCGGCGGTGGGGCCTACTTTTACGACCGGCTATTTTCAGAGAACTGTCGCTGGTGCTGTACCGTCCATTGCCACCGTCTTTGACACCTTATATGATCAACCCTGTTGTCAGCAAGCTGGTTGCCACCATGAACCAATGGCGCGCTAGTAGCAACGGCACCGGCACCTTGGCTCCAGTCAACGTGGGTCACTACCTCCACGAAATTACACTTTTGGACGCCACCATCAATCTCAAGCACCTGTGCCAGTTGGTAGCACAATGTGACCAGCTTGTCACATTGACCGTCAGTTACAACGCCTTGTATTTGATCAACTGGAAGCTTCTTGGTCGCATGCACTGGCTCTTGACCTTGCCACGCCCACACACCAACGTCGAAATCGATCCTTGCCTACCCTTCTTTTTTCAGCTCCTTGGCCAGCAGCACCTTCAGCACCTGACCCTCCGAGACGGCATGACTAATCATTCGCTCCTGGCCACCACCATCCTACCTCATCTGCCGCACCTGCGGCAATTAGATATGAAGGGCATTGATATCCACGAAGTCAACCTTGATTTTCTCACCCTGGTCCAGCAGCATTGCCCCCTCCTCGAAGTCCTCACATGCCCCACTGGCGTCCGCTATGACCACCATCACGTGCCGATCCAGATCGACCAATTCAATGGCATCCCATCCCTTGACGATCGCCAGGGCCGGCTCTTGGCCTGGACCCAGTCCGTCACCCCTTGGACAACCTTAAAGCGCCTCGACCTGCGCACCCTGGAGGAATTTGATTCATGGGTGCTGTTCTTTATATTTTTGCGCACCAAAATGCCTGTCCTAACACACTTGCATTGGCAGAACATAGCCTACCGAGACCCCATCCTGGTCCACCCATCTTCCACAGCCTCCTTCTTGGCCACCGCAGACACACCTTACCAACCGCAGCCTGCCGTGCCGGCCTCTTTCATCAGAACCCATTACTCTTTTCAGCATCTGCAATCCTTTCATGCTCAAGATATACCCCTGTACCCATATTTGCAGCTCATGTCAGCCTCACCGTTGATGGTCAGGATGCATCTTCAAGTCTGTCCTTTTGTCGACCAGCAACCGCCTTTTTATTACTTCCCTTTGTCTTCGCCTTCATCCTTTTTTCCGGCGCACCGTCTTTTGCATCGATTGGTTTACTTGCACCTGGACCTGGAACCTTTGGCAATTCAACAATGGCTTGCTTCGCTCGAACCAGGCAACAACTACCTTACCCAGCTGATCATCCATGCCCGCACCAGCATCTCCCATCAGCGGCTCTACCCCTTCACTTCGTCTGACACCATGCATCCACCCATGGAGCCTATCCATCTAGACAAGCTTCTCAGTCATTGTCCCTTGCTACGCCGGCTACATATCCATCGCCAGCAAGTCCTCTTCGCCGACCAAAGCCTCCAGACTGGCCGCCACTCACTACGAGAGCTGACGTTCTCGTATGTGCAACTAGCCGACTCGCTTGTTCTTGTGGGGTTGTCTCGTCAATGTCCCAAGCTCTCAGTCGTCCGCATCCGACATGTTCACATCAAGGACCCTTCCCTCCCGTTCCCAAACGACTGGGTGCCACCTGGTCTTCTCTCACTTTGGCCACGAGTGCTTTTTGTTGCCATGCCCAGCAGCCATTTAGTGTCGCTGGTTCTCGATGGCTATTTACCGGAGCAAGTGGCTATGTATGAACGACACACTTGGACGCATGCCTGGCGTCTGGAGCCCACATCCTATGTACCCAAGACCATCCTGAAAGACGATACCCTTTTACAATCCCTGCGCGCCCCGCCGTCCTCTCTCCCCTCAACACTCACCAACTGTCCTCTACTAGCCATCATCTCCAACCAAATATGCTCGTTTAGAATAGCCCATTTCAAACTGATCCAACCATAAATCAATGACCTGAATTTTAATCAAGGTCATTTCTCATCATTTTTCACCGGTGTGTCAAATTTGGCGTGGATTTATTTAGAGCCTTTTGACCAGATGGTCCGAGGGTCCCTCCTTGACGAAAATGGCTGATTTTTCTTTTCTTTTTAACTGGTGAATGGGAGGTGCCAGAACAAAAGTGATCAAAGGTAGGCTCATTTTATTGACATTCTCTGATGAGCCTAGTTTATATTGAAAAGCCGTGCTTTTAGCCAGATCTCCAACAGGGTATCCTTGAGAGTGATTTCCTTGGCTTGTATTTTTTTTTTAAAAAATAAAAAGAAAAGGCATAAATCACTTTTGAGGTCAATTTAAAAATTTCACATAAAAGTGAGTCCTTATGATAGGCATTGATGCTGATACACTTTATTCACAAAGTAATGTCGTAAGTGACAGAAACAAAATGTCACAAAAAGATCTGATAAAAATAGAAATATGAGGGGTAAGTTTAGTATAGAGTGGCGAATACCAGACCGCTTACCAAATATCCCAACGCAAAGTCAAATATGGGATGACGCGAAAAAAGCAAAAGTTGCAGGGATACCGAGAATGAAGCAACAAAAAAAAAAAGAGGAAATTGGTCAGCACACTGTATCTTTCATGGATTTGCGTTGAGAGAAGTTACCCTATAGAATAATAAAAAATGAGTGGGTATTTTGTTGACTCCGCGCTTTTTCATGACTTACTAGAGGACCAACAATAATCACCAGGAGCATTGCTATCTACTCTGTTGATAGTGTAAGCACAAAACCTTTTTGGGTTTCAATGGCGACAAAACACAGCTGGCCGATCCAGGTGCTCTTGTTCACGCAAGCCCAAGTGGAGGATGTTGGTGGCGGCTGACTTATCTCGGTTCACGTTTGTCCTGCACACCCGGCAATACTTGACAGCCCAAAGACCAAACGTAGCGTTCGTCAGTGGATCCAGTGCTCTTTTCGTGGATAATGATCGGTGATGGCAGAAGCAGCAAACCTACAACCAGAGATAATTGTGAGCCCACATTTTTTTTACCGTCCATGTCTTGCCACTATTACCTTGCTGGTGTACGCTTCGTTCACCACACAAACAAGCAGACGGCCCTCCTTTTCGGCTGCCTTCAGTTTCGGGATGATCGACATACGGGTTTTTTTCCCTTGGCGAGTGAAACCAAAGACACCTGATCCAAGCATAAGCAATGGTATATTTGGACGCTCATCCTCGCCGTCTTCGTCGCCCTCGTCGTTCTCGTCGTCGTCCACATCCACACCCCTCCTAAAAATATAAATGAGCAATATTGCTCCATTGCACTTACGCACCCCCACACCTCTAGCTTACCTAGCCTTGCTTTTCCTGTATTTCCTACCGCCTGATACAAAGATGTTCACAGCTTCATCCAGTATCTTCTGCTTGCTGACATACGCAAGAAAGCGATCGTTGGTAAATGCACTTCCGTAGAAATTTGTCAGGGAAGGCAGGCAAAGGCATAGTTGACGGCAATAGGCCATCCACCTTGGAACAGAGACGGTTTTCTTGGTCGGTAGGCTTGACATGATAGGATTGATGCCACGTTGCTCGGCGTTGTTCTGGCGTGTGTATCGTCGGCGCATGTGCCCGATGCGATGGTAAAATTCAGGATTTGTGAGTCGGAGGCATTGACGATTGGTATCCATTGACGTAAAAAGCACCGAGTGTCCAGGGTCCACACCCATAGGCTTAAAAACTTCCATGTCTTCATCATCCAGATCGCTCATCACCAAGTCAGGGAGTAATTCGGCAGCTTTCTTCGAACAAATGAATTCAACTGTATGACCGTCCGTTCGAATCAAGTTGGTGAACGCGATATCGGTTTCTTCAGGAGGGAGATCTGTGTTGTAAGTGCCTAGTGTGTCAAAGCTATCGACAAAAAAGAGTAAAAAGTCTGCACTAACCACTTTTTTTTTTCCTTGCCACTTCCAAACTTACACTTTGCTAAGGTTCGCTTTTTTGAAGTTGAGCGTCTTCCAAAACACTAAGAACTTCTTCCCGACTTGCTGGAGGTCAGATTCTTGCTGAGTGTGTTCTCCAAGCTGGGTTAAAAACAGCTGGTCGTCAACTAGCCTTGGTTGCACCCCGGCTTGAGAGAATACTCGGGACCAGCATTGATGATCCATAGTGATGAACTTGCGTGTAAAGCGGAGGGTTGGAAGGAGGGTGTACATTTTTGTGGCTTGATAGAGCGAGGCTGACTGGGATTTGAAACAGAGCGACGGATCGATCATGTCATTGCCTTGCAGGTATTGGTGGGACATCGATAGTTGAAAGCGTGTCGTCCTAATCAAGGCTGTGATGGCTTGGCGCATATCGTCTTCCATACGGGGACCAAAGTTCAGTGGGAGGGCCGGGCTATTCATGAATTTATGCGTGGCACGCTGAACCTGTGCTTTTTGTCGTCGTCCAAGATCGTCAAATCCATCCACTGCGCTCAACAGTTCACGACAGTATTGGGAATCAGCTTCGTCAACAATGACCCATTCGGATGGCTGGTCAGTTTGTGCTGTGCTGTGTGCTTCCATTTCCTCTTTTAAAAAAAAATGAGTCATCTTCTTGCAGACTAGGCTCTATGTATATTTACCTAGGAACTTGTACATCACTGGGAGGTATTCATAAAACTTGGCTGTCAAGTTTTCAAAAGTTACTGGTTGTGGACCAAGGGAAGTTGTCTCCAGAACTGTGGCTACAGCTCGCTCCCAAGATTGGCGAGCATAGGCTGGCTCATTGGCGGGGTCTTCACCAGATAGCTTGGAATAGACATAGTTCACCAATTTCTTGAGCTCCTTCTTTTTTGGTTTGTCCTGCATCATCCATATATATATACAAGTATATTAGAGATCGTCACTCCTGTACTCCTCTTTTTTCCCACTTACAGTCCGAGAGATCAAGGTACGCAATTTAAATGCTATGTATGCCTTGCAGCGAGGCTCAAATGCCTCGGTAAGGCAGTTCTTGATTGTTGTTGCCAGAGTCTTGGCCATATGCGCATAGCATTGCGAGTACCCGGGAAGGGGGTCAACAGTTGGAAGACCGGCAGCGTCGAATTGTTCCACATAGGCTTGGAAAGCAGTCGCGGTGTCCTGAGGCAAGTTGGGGTTGGTGTTCGTGACCTGCTTGCCGATGACAAGTTGCATCACCCCGTACACGTACCCTTGCATGCCAAGCGTTGGAGGGATTGGTTCGCCGGCACTGAGCATCTTGAGCACATGGTGTTGGACAAAGAGCATGGCCTTGATGGACACGTTGCGCACATGATCGACTACGCGTTCAACCTCCCGGATAACCTTGATTTTTGCGGAAAGCCGCTGGCGCCGGGTTCGACCAAAACAAGTCAGCGTTCGCTTCAACGTACATCGTCGCACAAAGCTATGGTGCCTTGGACCAAGGACGTTATTGACAATATCATCCATGCTGGTCTTGTGTGCATGGCACAGGTGGCTTGCCGTGTTGCCATGGTGCAGACAGCCATCATTGGTGCCATCGGGAAGGATGCAGCGTTGACAGCGTGGAACATCAGGGTTGACTTGCTCCAAACGAAGCCGCTCTTGTCCAGCGGCCCTACCTTGTCTATTCTGCTGCCGAACCATGGCTGCCGTTGGAACCCCGAAATAGCCTGCAGTAAAAAAAAAAAAAAAATTAGATCAGGCACTCTTCAGATTGACTTACGATTGAAAGGACAGAGACGAGATCTTGCATTATTATGGTTTGATCCACCGCATCTTGGGCAAGGTACTCTTCCTGTATGTTTTGAAATGAAGCATTTGTTCAGCTCATCTAGTTTTGTTGTTTTACTGCGCCTATTACCTCTTTGCTCTTCTTCTTCGCGTCGTTGTATTTTCCTTCTTTTCAAACTTTCCAAGTATATTCGCTGCTCCTGTACGGTGTCCATATTCATCAGTAGAGGGTAAGATGAGGAATAGTAAAAATCGAAAAAGTACTAGCAGAGATGACAGGGATTGGGAAGTGGAAAAAAAAGGTGAAAGAAGAGGAAAACGTGAAACAAAAAAAAAAACTAGAAAGGGGCGAGGCGTGGGTTGTGATTTTCACCTTTTTTTTTGTGCCCATGGGCTTTTCCTCTGCATCTTTTTACGAGCGGTGGACACTGAACCTCGTTGATTATTTAGTTCGACCATCTGAAATTCATAGACGGTTGCAGCTCCCCTTCAGCTGCTTCGCTATTTCTGTGTCTCCACCGAGCCTTCGCTAATCACGGTAAGCAAATCAGAGTCAGAATGTGGTTTCAAAAAAAAAAAAAAAAAAAAGAATGTGGTTCATTTTGCACTGCGATGGCCAGGTAAAAGTCTAATAGGCTCACTCTCCTGAAATTGAAATATCGCACACGGCAGCAGATCGCCTGCTCATATGCTTATGGCGATTAGGCTCCTCACATGGCCTCAGCCCGTGTTGGCGCGCGAAACCCCACCCTGAGTCTATCCCAGAGTTTGTCCAACACCTCTACTCCAGAATTGGTCAGTTCCTGCAAAAGATACTGCCCAGAGATTCATGCGAAGTCGTCCCTCGGTGCTCGAACGTCAAACGCCCCACCTAATGGCTCGACGTAATCGACTTTTACGCCTAAGAATCCAGAACATGTTGGCAGCGGCGGACACGTCTCGATCCCACACCATTTGGCAAGTGGTGCAGAACTTCAAGGCAAAGATCGACGACTGATCTTGCGTGCGCACGGGCGACAGTTGCCCACCACAGGTGCTGCAGTTCTAGTTTGGATAAGCAAATTAGATATGCCCACCACGCTCTTATTTTTTTTTTTTGGCCATCTTACCTGGCTGGTCCAGAACTCGTTGGTGTGGGCAACCATGCACAACGCCTGGTGCTGTCGTTTGATCAAGTGCTGTCTGATGTTGTTCGTTCTGCCCACTGCGTGCCCACGAAAATGTTGGGCATCTCGACCAACCATGGCATCACCGAACGAGATCAGTGGCAGGCCATCCACTGTTTGTTGGGAGCCGTGATATGGCAACTTGCTGGCTCGCATGCGGCTAGAGTATACATAAAAAGGAGCATGAGATAACGCAAATAGCCCATTTTTGTATTACGTTGGTTGCTGAGGGGGTCGAGGTATTTTTGTTGGAGTGACACGAGATGGTGTTCCAAGGCTCCAATTTCGGTGTTAATGGCAGCTGTAGCTGTACCATGTCGATCTAGTGCATGGTTCATTTCTCGAGCAAATTGGTGCTGGCCTTCTTCGGGTCGAGTTTCAGGGTGCATACCAAGTGGCTGGTCCAAGGTTATGCGCTTCATCTGGTCATCAACTCATCATGTCGTTCGCTCAAGCGCCGAAGATTTTCCAAGCGTGATTTCGTCTTGCTATACTCATCCTTGATTTGCAACAAACGAGCATGCCATTTTCGTTGCATCTGTCGCTTTCGTTGCTTCCGATTTTTCCTTGTCTTACGCTTGTCTCGGCAACGTCGGGTGTACTTGCGAGATCCAGTGGTGATGATATTGGC
>MCGT01000047.1:0-146680 GCA_002104935.1 Hesseltinella vesiculosa
ATCGCCATGACAAAAGGTTGGTAAAAAAAGTTGGTAAGTGAACGTTTCGCCATGGTGACACATTCACAAAACTTTAGCAAATTTTTTAAACGCCATGACACGTCCGGACATTTTTACCATGGTGATTTCTTACCATTTTTTTTATAATCACTTGCCATGGTTAAATTTTTTAAAACACCATGTGACTCGTTACTGAATTTGCTCGAATTTACCGGGTTTTTTTCTCTCGCTTTTAATGCTCTGAATTTCATTGAAATATGGGTAGCTTTTACAGTATTACTGTTCCTTCGTTTCGTTTATTTTCTTCTTTAATTGCAATAAAATAATCGTATTATTCTGCTCACTTTTTTTTTTCCTTTTTTGCATGTTGTTTTGCCTTTTTTTTTTGGTGCTCTTGATTCCTACATCCCGCACGCGCACATTTCATTTCTTCTTCCTCTGACCCTCTCTCGATTTTACCTCCATTCTGGAATGCAAGACACCTTCAGTGAACTAATCGATCCATTCAAGCCTCCCAAGAATAAAGTGATGCTATGCAAATGCCAGGGCTGCAAATACCTGAGTAATGGTCGAGGTCGTTGGATTGGCAAGCAGACTTTCTATGACCACAGAAATGCCGCTATTAAGAAAGGAGAAAAATGGATTAGTGAGTGAAAGAGAGGACTTATCACAAATAGAATACACGGCAAGTTTACCTTTGTATCATTCTTGTAGATCCTAAAGAAGAATACAAGGCCATGCTTCACGCTTTTCGAATCAGAAATGAAAACGATGGTAAGTTTAACGTCGTCACAAAACTCAAGAAAAAAACTTACCAGCAACGCGGTTGACAGACGGCGGCCCAATCGCCAGGAATATCCAAGAGGATGACGCCATGGAAGAGCCAGCCACATTGCTCACAACAACACCAGCCATCAGCCAAGTACTAGATGGAGATGTCGCTATGGAGGAGCCTGAAAACCAAGTCATGAAAGACAATTGTAAGGACGACCGAGAGAGAGAGAGAGAGAGAGAGAGAGATCTTAACAAGTGTCGTTGGCAAATACTGTAGGTGCTGGTGCAAATTATCAAGAAAATGATATGAGTAGTAGCATGTCACAAGGTGATGATGACTATTACGATGACGCCAATGATCTGGATCAGCAATACGATGACGCTAGTGACTTGCAAAGCGACGGTGGTCTCTATCAAGAGCAAACAGATTACCATCAAGAAGAATACTTGGATGATTACGGACTGGATATACCTCAAATTGATATTGATGAAACTGAAGCTGAAACGGATAGCACAGAGGGTACTTGCTAAAAAAAAAAAAAAAAGCAAATCAAAAACATACACATATCGCACAGCGTGAGCTTACTTTTTTTTTTCAGCTGGTCCAACAGATGCTGACGATAGGCGAGATGGCGCTGTGCTTGACTTCTTGGCAATTTGTGTCTTGACGCTTTACTCTAACGCTCTGACCCGCAGAGTCGCAGAACTGATCTTACTCATATTGAATACAGCAATCATGTCCCTCGGTCACCAGGGTCAGCTCCCGGTTACAGTGAGTACCTTGAGTAGTCGTTATGAACCGACAGACGACGTTCTATTTAATTCAGCAAAAGCAGCAGTTAGCTGTTCGAAATGTCATTACGTGGATTATCGTGCCAGCCCACCTACCCACTGCCCTTACACAATGTTTCCAAATCATCCATTTGCCCCCCAGCGAGCCCCATGCGGTCATCCCTTGTTCAAGATCAATCCAGTTTCCAAAAAGCAGTACGCCATCAAAGCCTTCGCTCATCAGGATATTGCCAAAGTCTTGGACGTTTTTTTTTCTCGACCAGGGTTCATCGACAGTATTAACCACTGGAGAAATCGAGCCAGCACACCTGAAGGCACCATGTGCGATATCTACGACGGCAAAATGTGGACCGAGCTCATGGATAATCAAGACCCCCCTGCACCATTCACCGACAATCACTACTCTTTGATGCTTACCCTCAACGTGGACTGGTTCCAAGCCTTCACGTCTGCCGGCAGCCATTCATCTGGAGCTATGTATCTTGTCATTAACAACCTGCCTAGGGAAGAACGATTTAAATTAGAAAATGTCATCTTGTTTGGTATGATCCCGGGCCCAAAGGAGCCCTCTACCAGCCAGATGAACCACTATTTACGGCCATTGGTGGATCAACTTGAACATTTGTATGATGGCGTTATGTTGGAGACATCAGGCGTTGCTATCAGGGCTGCCTTACTGAATGTCGTTTGCGATATTCCTGCCGCTAGGAAAGTTGGAGGTTTCCTCGGTCATTCGGCTGCATTTGCCTGCATGTATTGTGCGAAAAAATTCGAGCAAAACGAAACAAGTCAATCAAGGAACATGTCCGATTTTGAAGTGGAAGCATGGCCAAGAAAATGCAAGATGGAGATCAGACAAGCTGCGAAGAAATGGTCAGAAGCCACAGTCAAGGCTGAACAAGCGGTCATCGAAGAAGAATTTGGTGTGCGTTGGAGCGAATTATACAGGCTCACCTATTTTGATCCATTGCGTCAAATCGTTGTGGATCCTATGCACAACTTGTTCCTTGGTACAGCAAAAAAAATCACCCGAGATACGTGGTCGCAGCAAACCACTGATGGCATCACAGGTGTAAAAAAGCCAGCACTGCTCTCCGCCAAAATTTTGGACCAAATGGAACGAGACTTGTATTCATTGTTAGTGCCGCCAACCATGCGCTTGTCACGGCGCAAGATCGCAAGTGGTTTCGCTCAGTTGACTGCTGATGACTGGCGCAAATGGACGCTCGGAATTTCACAATGTCTAATTCATGGTCGTGGACTTGGTGCATCAAGAGTAGTCAATTGGATGATGTTTGTCGACGCCTGTCGTCTGATTGTAAAACCAACTGTAACTATCAACGAAGCTGAAGAAGCCCACATGGCAAGTCGTGGAGAAAAAAAAAAAAAAAGGTTGGTAAAAAGCGTCATTCTCACTTTTTTTTTATGGTACCTTGCAGTTGTTCAAAGAATTTGGCAAAAGCAGTGTTACTGAATATGGGAGCACTATCGCGACCATCAACATGCACTTGCACTGCCACCTTTTAGACAACATAAAGGACTTTGGACCAATCTATGCCTTTTGGTGCTTTGGTTTTGAAAGGTACAATGGCCGTATCAAGAAGATCACCACCAACAACAAAGATTGTTTTGAGTTGACATATATGGCACGATTCAATCAGCAAGTCCATCGTCGTGATTACGTGCAGCGGTTACCAAGTAGCAATTATTGGCCAGCTGCCTTTCACACGGTTCTTAATAAGCTTGCCGGTGATGGTGCAAAGCGTACAGCAGCATTCAATCAAAAAGCGCAAGACTGGGTTAGCCTTGTTCAACTGGCCGACACACCATGGTCATCCACTGGCGCCGAAGATCTTGGCCAGCACTACCTCGCTTTGCACAAAGCCAACCGGCCATCGAAGCTATCAGATGATTGCTACAACTGCCTACTTTCTTTTTACCAAAGTACTTACCCTGGCCATGGGTTCCATTCCGTCAGCACCTATGCTGAAATTGTAACTTCAGTAAGCATGTTTGGCTGCCTTTACAACTCATTAGCGACAAACAGAACTCACCAAGGCTCATTCATCGCTGTCAAGCACCTTGACACAAATGGAAATACGTTCGATCGGCCAGGCCAAGTGGTGTTTTTCTTGGAGCATCAGCTTATCTTGCAAGGCGCCATCAAAACCCATCTGCTTGCCTTTGTAAGTTGGTTTAGACGGGCCCCATACCAGACAGCAGCGACATCGTTTGACGAGGTCCATTTGGACCTTTGGCAGTATAAGAGCGGCATCCGCGATGGATTTTCTATCGTTCCCATTGTGGGCATCCATGGACATGTGCTGGTGCAAGATCTTCCTTTCGATAGCTGTAGTGCTGTGTTTACTTGCTCTCGTCAACTCCATACTTGACCTGTCCTGTTATAAAGAATTGAGCTCCACAATGTCTTTTAAGCTTATGTCATATAATTCATACCAAGTTGGTAAACATCGATTTTATTTTGCGATTAGGGACTACTGTTGTTGTCAAACAATCGGCTAATGAGAGTAGTTTTGACGCTTTAAAAAAAAAAAAGAGAAGAAAAAAAAAAAAAAAGAGGAAAAAAAAACAACAACAAACAAACAAACAATAAACAAAAAAAAAATGGCGTGACTGAGAAAGACGCCCTTCTCCTCCTTTTATTCGAAAGTGGGGGGAAACGAAAAGCGTTCAGGCCCGCGGAAGTCGGGAAAGGGGTTGGTTGTGTCTGGGTCCACAATCATCCACTCAGCGTATGGATCATTGTCACGGCTTGGCCATGGCTCACGGGATTCTTCTTTGATAGTGGCCATTGGATCGGCCACCATAACCCCGGAGTCAATGAGCCTCAAAAGGTCATTGAACTGGAAAATGAAGGTATTAATTAAAAAACTATTTTCGAGGGAGTGTACTTACCGCCTTGGTGCGCCAGACAGGTCTGACAAGGACATCCCCATCTTCTTCGTCGGACATGGCTTCTGGTTGCATGCCTCGTTGCATCTGGATCAATGCATTTTCAGCAGCTTCAGCATCCATGGTAATCTCATGAGATCTGCCAAAGTAGTAACGGACGATCTTCGCACCTCTCTTCTTGAGGATCTCGACACGTTTTTTGGCCTTCTATTAAATTTTCAAAGAAAGGTTGATTTTTTTTTTTTTTTTTTGACGTTTTTTTTTTTTACTTTGCTTCGGCGTCTGTTCTTGGCAGCATTGGGGGTCGGCGACTTGGCGGCTTTTGAACGGCTCAGGTACCTCTTTTTTCTGTCCAGCATCCTCATAATCACTGGCTTGTGAATATCGGACGTCAGGTTCAGAGAGGCCCTCACCATTTTCCAAACCTCATCTTTCACGATCAAGTTCACGCCTTGGTTGACTGGCAAGCCAACTGACCAAGCTACATCTTTCGCAGCATGTCGAAGTGCATCATTCAAGCATTGCTAAAAAAAAAAAAACAGCAACGTGTGTTACTTGATATAAGTGCGCTTTTTTTTTTCCCGACTTACATGAATGAACTTATGGTCAGGGAGCTGTTCCGTTGCCACTTCTGCAGAACGTCGCTCTGTCATGGCTTCTTGTACTTTTTGGTCGATGCTGAGGGCTGTGCGGTTCCTCTCTGCCGCAGTGGCTTTCATTACAGCCTCCTGTATTAAGAGGGCACAAGTTTCCTTGGTAACGAACCTGGAATCTGACACGCCAGTGTCTTGACCATTCATAGCATGGGATGTAGCAGCGGGGGCAGGAGATGGCACGGGTGGGGTAGTAGAGGGGGAAGGAAGTTGTTCCCGGGAAGGGGTAGCGAAAGGGACAGCAGTCGTCACTCGCTGACGATGGCGTTGTTGTTGTTTGTCATAAGGAGTCATTTTGGTGAGCAAAGTGTTATTATTTTTTGTTTAGATTACTTTGTAAGTGGTCCTAATTTATAAGAAAAAAATAAATTCCGCTTAAACAAAACAATGGCATGGATATGGAAAAAAAAACATTGAAAAAAATAGTCTTTTGGCAATAGCTTGCTAGAGTTTAGAAAAAAGAACACCACTTTACCACAAAAGTTGCTGTATTTGGTAATGCTAAAAAAAATCAGTGAAGGTTTTAACAAGGCTTCGCCTGGGGATGGTGAAGTGTTGACAAAAAAAAAAAAAACGCAAAGATTTTGCGCTGTCAAACAACGCTACTTTTTTGGTCATTGGTAATTTTTTTTTTCTGTGAACATTTTGTCAAGGTTTCGCTAAGAGGGGGTAGAAAGTTGGTAAAGAGTTGACGAAAAAAATAAAAAAGTGAAGGTTTTAACAACGTTTCGCCAGGTCTTGGTAAAAAGTTAGCAAACCATTAGCGAATTACCGCCATGGTAACACATTAGCAAATTTGGCATTTCCCGCTGTGGATCAAATTTTCACTAAATTCAGGACAAATTATTTCCTAATATGGATTTTTAACGAGGACTCGTTGGCCTAATGGATAAGGCGTCAGACTTCGGATCTGAAGATTGTGGGTTCGAGTCCCATACGAGTCGATTTTTTTGTTTTTGGGGAGGGCGGGGATGGAAAAAGGGGGTTATTTTGGGTGGGGGCGGGGGTTGATTTTGGGGGTGGTGGGTTTATTTTTATGGGGTAGGGGAATACTAATGGTGGCTGGTCGGGATGCAAAGGTGGGAGGGCTTGGGTGGTTGATGGTGTGGAGAGAGGAAGCAGAAGGAGGTGTTGCTGGTGTTTAGGGAGATGGGGAGGGAGTCGAAGAGAGTTGGGAAGAATGCGTTGGCGACCAGGGATGCGGAATGAGGAAGAGAAGGCGGAGGTTGTTTTAGATGGCTGGGATGGTAGAGGGATAAGCAAGGGGGGGGGGATTTCGTGCTGGTATTTCGCTCCGTGCGTACGCGAGAGACGTTTGGGAAGAAGTGCACGGCTTTGCAATGGAGTGTTGAGTCGTGTTTAAGAGCCCAGTTTTTTTTTTCAGAGGACCATTCTCCGTTGATTGTGCGGTCGTGCTTTGCATGAGGTAAGTGCAATGTGGTGCTGGTTGGGTGGCATTGCAATTGAGGAGAGGAATGTATGGGATAGATGGCAAGAGCAATGAATGAAAAAAAATGTGGAAGAAGGAAAACAAGGTGATTGCAACAGAGAGTGAGCAAGTGGGGTCGTGCGCTAGACATTGCAGCAGCGAACAAAAAAAGGCAAAAAAGACGTCGGGAAGGGACGGCGACAAAGGGTTGGTGATGCTTTCAGGCAACGCAACATCCGGGCCATGCACAAACGAAGTGCACAGGGATTGACGCACCGGCGAGGGAAGGTTGGCTTGCGGCTAGCAAAAAGGAGCAGCAGTGGAGTGGAGAGGTGCTGGGCAAGCGAGGAAGAAGGGTGCTGAGATTAAATGAGCCAAAAATGAGATAGTTGAAGTGGGGGTGCAGCATGGCGAGATGAGCGGAAGGCATGGTAGGCTGGAAGCTCACGCTGGACGGATACGAGCTCAAAAGGAAGGCTGTCTTCCAGCAAGAGGGGAAGCACGCTTCCTGGGCAAGGGACATGTTAGAAAAAAAGGTATCACTGATTTACTGGCACATCCTTGCGGTTCGTCTCCGTAGACCGGTAAAATGGCAACCTCTATTACTTTCTCCTGATCGATTTTCAGAATGCAATGCTGTTTTTCTCAGTCTGACTCATGATTAGCAAAGTCGGTGGAACCGTTTTTCACACGACAATGTACTCCTTGACGGAAACAGGAAGCGGGGCCAAGTTGGATTGGCGAGTGGCATAGGAGGAATGTGGAGCTAAAGACCTGCGGCTGGTTCCAAAAGTAGGTAAGAGGGTGTGTGAGACGATGGCCGAGCGCACGTAAGCTGTGTCGAAGGCAAAAGGTGGCCAGAAGGGACTGGATGGTGATGGGAGTGCAGCATGAAATAGGTTGTAGTTTACTACGGTTGCATTCAGATGCCAAGAACAAAAGGGTAATGCAGTCATTCGATAGGACAAGCAGACGGGAAAAAAAAAAAAAAAAAAAAAAAGTGGAAAAGGGACAGTTTCCATATATGGGATGCGCGCTGGACTGGACGTGAAAGCTGGAAGAAAAAGCGGATGTTCTCGGAAAAAACCTTGGCGCTCTAAGGAATTCACGGATACGGAAGTTACACTGGGCTAAGAATCTACCAATAAAATGACGCTGCTCTTTTTGGTTATTTCTGCTTTCATCACCTCTACAAGACTGGCTTTGGTTATCCTCACCTCAACCCGGATTCTTCTTCTTTCGGAAGCTGGAATTACACGTTGTGTTAACGAAGAATTATCAAGATTCTTACAAAGCAGCCATTCCCATTCCATCTATTCCATCAGGACAAAATTCATAAAATTGGAAACACGCCCTCTTCCTTTTTTTTTTTTTTTTTTTTTTTTTTTTACTTTTCTTTACTTCCCTCTCCTCTCAACCTTTTATTCACTCACGTTTCCAGCAACTCAACCCAGCCATCATGACATCCACTATGCAACACTGCAATTCAGAGTGATATAATATAGATGGAAACAACATCATTGAATCACATGTGTAAGGTGTTGCGTGTGCCATCCCTCCAGGTTCGAGGCGTATGGTTTGCCCTTCTGTGTCTGCGACTTTCCTCCAAGAAGCCGTCAACGTCACGCGCCATTGCATCATCGAATCGTGAGACTTGTTCGGTTGGCGAATATTCCCGTACCTGCCCTGACATTCAAGACAGCCAGCTGTACATGTATCTCACCCTTTTCCAAGTCTTTCGGCAATATCGACTCTTCCTTTGCATCCCTCGTTTGGAAAAGCTGTTGGTAAGAGCCACTTTTTTTTTATGAGAGGACGCTGCTGATTATCTTTCCCCTGTTTTTAGTTTGTCGCCTTGGGGACAGGGGAAAGTGTGATGAACGTTCTGGTGTTTCTTCTGTTATCCACAGCCTTATTTGCTCCTATATTCATGTTGCGCAATACCGTCAAAGTAGATTTGCTCATCGTTGTCAAGTTGATTGAGCTGATCTCGTCTATGGCTGTTACGAAGAATCTGCTGGCGATGCTGCGTTATTTCTTCGTCGATTTGGTGCAGGCGATGTGTGAACGCCTCACGCTCTTGAGCCAATACTTGCTCCAATGCACGAACTGCTCTCTCTTGCTGGCGCTGTTGGCATCTTCTCCTGGAATCGCGCATGGAAACTTCAAGACGCTCCACCATTTCCTCGTCTATCGGTTGCCTTGGTTGAACACGTCGGCGCTGTTGTCTCGTAGGCTGCACTGTCGTATCTTCACTAACATCATCACTATCATGGATCTCAATGATGGTAGTAGTTTGACCGTTCTCTGGGGAGGGTGACCGAGGACGGCGATGGGGTAGGAGGATGGTGGGAGGCGGTCGACTGCCTGGGGGAGAGTGCTGGTAGGATGGTGCAATTGTTGGTAAGCGCTGCGGCGTGGCGGGATGGAGAGGACATCATCATCAGCGACACCGGAAGGTGGCAACAAAGGTTGTTGTGGTGGCGCGGTGGGTGATGGAAGAGTTGGAAGGGAGGGAAGAGAAGTCAGCTGGTGGGGTTCTTGGGCGTGATGTTGCAAGGTGTACAGCTGGGTTCACGAAGATGTATGGGTGGATTGTCGCCATTTGCTCAAATCGAGGAGCATCATCATGCTATTTAAAAATAAAAAGACATTTTTTTTTTTTGGGGGGGGGGCTGGACAGCCTGACGCACCAATGTCCGGAGTTTTTTTTACAAACGGAGCTCTACCGCGTTTTGCACATACGACACGTCTCATTTTTTATATACAATAAGCCTATTAAATACAGAAAGCTATCATATGCCCAGATACAATGTCATGTCGATGAGATATGCAGTTTAAAAAAAATGTCCATTGGGACAGTTTCCTGGCTTAGGTGACTTTTTCTTAAAAAAGCGGCTTTCGCCTTTTTTTTTTTTTACTCCTTCACCCCTTTATTCTCTTTTTTTTTGTTTTCAAGGTAATCTAATGTGTCAATCGCATCAATGTTGCGTTAATGCTCATAATTAATCTAATCTTTTCCTAGTAACCATAAAGTCGATCAGCATCCAAAAAAACCAAAGGCGTCGAGTCCCTTTTGCGCCAAACGGACAAGAAACACACCGTGCGGTCTATTGCCAAGCGTCAAAACTCGACTGTGCAGCGCCTTGCCAACACCATTGCAATTGAATCGTCAAAAAAAGACGGCCATCCTCCCAAGATTATGGAACTGCTCGTTTTCTCTTCCGAAAAGTGGAAACGGGCAAATACACGACTGCAACTGCTGCCAAGATCTTGTGGCCACTTTCTCTTCCATAAAAAAAAAAAAGACATGTAACTGCACCGATGACTGACATGGCCATCTTGCTACTGGCCCATTTTTTTTAGATCGATTGCTCTTTTGCCACACCTTGGGCGTCAGGGTCCCCCCTGCCTACTGAAGTACTTGGTGCTTAATGAAGTGATCGGGTTTGAACGCAGACAGAAGCTGAAGCCCGGGTGGTTCGTTCAGAACGACGAGGTGGCAGCTCCCAAAGGTGGTGGCACGGCAAAGAACACGTCATCCATGGTAAATGACTTCAAGCTTGGCGAGAAGCTGGCGAACGATTGGGATTGTTTTTAAATCAGCCTATTAGAAATCTGCAAGAGCTACTCCCCTGGATCAAAGCACTGAGCATCACTACAAGAGTCTCTCCTGCTACTACGTTGCCGTAAGAAAACATTGAAAGAGGTTGATGTCTAGTATAGCCTGCACGTTAATAAATAAACGAGGGTAGAAAGAATGGTGCTGAAAAAACCGGGTCGATGGATGAGGATCGTTCAGCCAGCTTCAGCGCTTTCATTTTGAAAAATGGGCCATTCTCACCAGGACCCCAGGCATCCTGTAAGAGTGACAAGGTTGGTTGCCCATGTTTAGTGCGATAAGAAGAAGTTGAAGCTGGCCGGCCAAGTTCCATTTTTTTTTTTGAATAATGGTGGCGCTGAAATTAACCATTTTGGAACGCCCTGCCACTTTCGCCAGGGAACCCCCCAGGCAACCTGCAAAAAAAAAAAAAAGGTCATCCCACGTTTTGAATGTCAGTAAAAAATCAGGTGAAATGGGTAGGTCGACACAATACTGCAGAACCTGGGAAGATCATCACGGGATTGGTTTTGATCAACAAAAGGCACGCGTTTTTTTTGACGTATTTTTGTTTGATGGGCAAACTCACCACCTGGTCTCTCCTCCATCGCATTGTACCACAGCGGAAAAAATCAGCGGGTTTTGAGGGAAATGTGCGGTTTTTTTCAAGCTGGCGGGTCCCGCAGTACGTCAGCTAAAATGCGGGTTTCACAGCACAGAATGCTAGGACTCCATCGGTCGAGGCTAACAAAAAACCTGCACAAAAACCCGCAAATTACCCACTTTTAGCAGGGGGAACCCGCAAAAATCCAAGAAATAAAAAATCAAACCCGCAAAAACCCAAGCAAACCTGAAATTGTAGCTTATATAAATATAAATAGACACCAGTATTACTCAATCTGTAGATAATGTGTAGAGCCACAGTGTTTATAATGCAGCGTACTGGATAAAAATGAACAGGGTATGCCCAAGATAAGGTTAGGGTGCCAAAATCACTAGATTCACACGAGTGCCATGGACAATACATGAAAGCTAATGTTTTGTCCATCATCACTGCTCACCATCTACAACCGGTACCACCATTTGAAGTCAAACGGACGGTCCAGGCATTGGCTCGCTTCGCTACATTCCCTCCTGCACACTGCATTCGGCGCTGTGCGGAAGCTGAATATGGCAATCCATTTTTTTTTTCAAAATGAAAAAAAAAAAAGCAAACGCTGTACAGCACTTTTGAGTGATTTGATCGATCTGAGATTTTCAAGGAAGGCGCAAATGCATGAACGATGGTGATACTGAAAAAAATCAGGTCGATGGAGCAAGGTTGCGCAGCCAACTTTTGATCATTTTCGTTTTGACACTTCCGATTCCCCAGCTAAAAAAAATCAATCATCGGCCATTTTCATCAGGGGACCCCCAGGCAACCTGTAAAAAAAAATCACAGTGCGAACGAGCTCCAATCAGTCCACCCCAAAATTTAAAACATTCTCAGAAAACAGATCGGAGTGGGATTTGCACAGGTGCAAGCTCTTGCTGTATGAAATGTATGCGAAGGCTGTCGATCTCGGACGAACATGCCAGATTCGTCAGTAAAAAAAAAACGGCTCAGGAGCTCACAAACGGAGGGCGATTTGTCATTGGCTGGCTCACATTTTCCTTTTTCTTTTTTTTTTTTTTCGGAGAGGGGCGTTCTCTTCTTTTCCTCATTACCCATGGTTCGTAATCAAATCCTCTCTAGCATTCAGTCCTTCATCAACCCAATACGCACTTGAAAGATAGCTAATTGTTGAAACCATCCTTTACGCAAATGGTGCCAGTTTATATTTCATTGCTTGACAGCGATCGAGA
The DNA here is from genome assembly GCA_002104935.1 of Hesseltinella vesiculosa. NCBI lineage: Eukaryota > Fungi > Mucoromycota > Mucoromycetes > Mucorales > Cunninghamellaceae > Hesseltinella > Hesseltinella vesiculosa. The sequence goes on from MCGT01000047.1 coordinate 12,008, forward strand.
TTCTTCAATAATCTTGCTACTGCTCTCCACTTCAGCGAAAATTTGGTTCAGCGTGTTAAAATTCGTCTGTTTTGTAAAAATGTTGACTGCAGCGAATGTCATGCGCAGCCTATGAGTTGCGGTGAAAAAAAAAAAAAAAAAAAAAAAGCGCAGCAGCCTCCAGAACAGCAAAGAAATTCTTAGAGATAACGCACCCAATCTGGGAGTTGTAGAAAAATGCCTATTAGGCAGTAAATTTTATTGGAGGAACAGTGGTTCAGAGACCACTCCAGTTATTGTCGATTTACAATAGTATCATTGCCTTTACTAAAAATATATATATCAGCCATCCAATCTCCCCCAATAAAAAAAATCAGAGAACCAATCTTACAATGCCATATCAGCTTTCAAATTGCCAATGTTCTTTGTGAACTTCGTTGATCTTGCGTTGGAATTTCTATGTTCTTTGTTGCCAGCAAGTATTGCGCCACACCAGTTACGTTTCTGAAAGGGGTTGAATGTTATGAAGTCGAGGCAAAAAGGGCCTACTTACAGCAAAAATGATACAGTTGCAACAGTTCGACTGCCACCATGATGCCAGTCGAGGGTACAAGGAGAGCTGTAGTAAGGCTGTGCTTGAGATCCATGCCCCTTAGATATCAGGGGACCCTCGCAGTCATGCCAGTGACAAGTGCCATCGATAATTTGAAGTCAGGAGCAAGGGTATGTGCAGTGCCGGTACAGTAGGCCACTACGCTTGAGGTGATGCTTAGACAGAAGAAAATCGGTGAATTGCTAATGAGCTTCATTTTCGGTTGAATTTACTTTTTGGAGCGTTGAGATGAGGCATACAGACAGGGCCAACGAAAGAAGGTAGTAGTTTTTCATTGCCATGTTGATTGAATGGTTGCTTGACGCTCCATGAAGAGGGATGATACAGGAATTTGACATCCCAGGTTTGGTGTTTGATGATATTCCCGCATTCGCCTTGACGCTCATTCCAGTGAAAGCTGCTACCAATCATGCATTCATGGCCGAGGATTGGTGGGCCGAGTGTATTGAGAGGAAGCCTGATTGAGTGCTGGCTTCTGAGTTGTGATTTGTACAGCATGATCGCTTCAGGTAGCTGGTTCTCCCATGTCATCTTTGATTGGTTGCTTTGAGGTTGACCATGGACTCAATGGATCCGTTTGCAAAAGTCAGCTGTGATGCAACGAGTGTTGGTGATTCCGCGTGGTTTTGACTTCCACGTTTTGAGCTTTGACAGCCATGGGTTCATTCTTCTCAGCTTGAATATTGGAATGTCGATGTATCCTGCCCTGCCTACAAAAAAAAAAAAAAAAAGCCGACGACTTCTCCTCTCCTTACAGCGCTCTGGTGCCCCGTTCTCGAGCAGAGGAAACGATGACAATCCCTTCACCAAAGAGAGCTCCTCTCTAAAAGTAAAAGCTTTCCTTTCATCCTTCCACAGGGGCGCACATCCAAAGAATGAGACTGCCTTTCTTCCTTCTTGCTTTCCCACAAAAGTCAAGACAGCACTTAAGGTACCAGCATCAGGATACACCCAAACAGGACAAGATATGGCAATGACATGGGGCAAGGAGAGAACACTGACAAGCCAAGTGGATGTAGTTGCTGGTCTCCCAAGGGCGGCAATTCGAGGGAGGTCAGCCAAGCTAGAAATAAGAACAGATTCAGTATCCTTCGTTATATCATATCTATTGAGACAACTTGCCTGCGATGTTCAGAGGAGGTTCTTGGTCAGTAGTAGTCCGGCATATCGGTAGCCAGTCGTACATAAAAAAAATGGTTAGACACTTGTGTTCCAATTGGAAAGAAAACATACCAATAAGGTGCCAAAGAGGAGGGTTGGGGTCACGACGGATGCTTCATATCCACATGAAGCAGTTGAATTAAAAAAAAAGAGATCAGTCATGGTTTGTTTAAAGTTGGGCTGGACTTACGAATGATGTGAATAATGTGGGTTGGCAGAGTCAAGCGACATAGCATCGTCATGCTATGTCGTGCCACCAAAACGAGTGATCCAGAAGAGGCATGATCCAAGGGCACACAGTGAAATAGTTTTTGTTGCCGCCAAAAACCATTCCATTGTGTGCCAGCCATATGGATAATAAAATTCAATGTTAGTCATTTGCCTCTTTAATAAGAGATAGCTTTTACCAATGATCCAGAGCCATAGTGGCCAAGATAGTACCAGCATAAGTCAGATTTGCAAACGAAGCCAAAGTGTCCAGTGTCTCTCACTTGCCACAGTCTTTATGCCATTCTTATCCCAAGGGAAATTCCATCATCTGCAAAGTGCCAGGAAGAAACGGGTGAGCCGCACACTTCTTCAGTTACCTGCGTCATTAGGACTAGTCAGAAGGCAAAAAAAAAAAAAAAAAAAAAGAGAGGCTCGCCACCATTGGATCGAGAGAGTCACCAATTTCCGCTGCCATTTGAGACAGGGTTGACCGTCATCACGCGAAAGAGGAAGAGAAGTTCGAGGGCTGGCTGATGCTGGAGGCAATGTCAGGCAGGGCATGATGCAGGCGAATGCGGGGTCTGTATCTAGGTGTGGCGCGAATCTGTACAGGATAAACAGAGAGTCAATCATTTAGGCTCGTCATTGCAATTTTTTTCTAACTTGCAAGTTAAACGTTGGTCTACATTGTCTGTAGGTATCCATTTGAAGTATATGAAGCAGTATGTTCACGTCGACGAAGTATCTAAATAAATCATAAATGGTGAGTTCATCGCTGAGAGTCTACTTTGTTTTTGTGGCGTACAAATTAGGCCCTGTCACAGATGTGTTTGGATTTCATTTCACCATTCATGGACATCTTGCCAGTGAGATATCTGAAAAAGAAAGTGAGTCTTGCGAGTTATTAGTACGCTGGGAATTCTATCTTACAAATTAGCAATATGGACAGGGCCCAGGGTATCTTCTAAGTGTCGGGTGGTATCTTCTAAGTGAGCAGTGGTGCCTTCCAGGCAAGCGGGGTATCTTCTAGGCAAGCGGGGTATCTTCTAGGCATGCGGGTATCTTCTAGGCATGCGGGTATCTTCTAGGCATGCGGGTATCTTCTAGGCATGCGGGTATCTTCTAGGCATGCGGGTATCTTCTAACCACACAGGGTATCGTCTAGGTAATCAGGGTATCGTCTAGCTAAACAGGGTATCTTCTAACCGCACAGGGTATCGTCTAAGTATGCAGGGTATCCTCTAATCGCACATGGTATCTTCTAGGCATGCAGGGTATGTTATAGCGTAGATATGAGCCTGGTATCAAGGAGAGTAGCGATCTATCGTCACATATGAAAAAAAAGTAAAGTGAGTCACCTATTCGAGACATGTTGATGTTTTTGCGACTTTACAGATGAGGTATAAGATACTCTCCGCATGGGTATACAAGTAGGCGATTGGGTGGTGTATTGATTTAAATGGCTTGACCAACAGAGACAAAGACCAAGGGAAAAGAGCAAAGTTGCTCTTCAGGGAGATTTTTTTTTTTTTCTTTTTTCTTTTTTCTTTTTTTTTTTTTTTAAAGCATGGAGTAGCATGTCTATTGTAAAATTACAAATGTGGTTAAAGTAATGAAGAAGCTTATTTTTTGTTGATGAGGTCGTACTTGCTTTTTGGTAGTTTTTGTTGGCGAAGTTGGCGGCGTAGTTGGCGGCCATTGCCGTTGTACAGGCAGGGAGCTGCTGCTGCTAGGATCTTCAGTGTTTCTAAGCCCTGGTCCTTCATGGTTCCCAAGCCTGTTATGAGAAAAATGAAAAAGTTTTAAATCATAATTTCTCCACAGTAAACACCGCCTTGATCAAATTACCAAACGCAAATGTTGCTGCTGCGAGGATCTAAGGGTTCCTACACCCACGTCCTTCAGGGTTCCCAAGCAAAGGTGGTAGTCGTGGTGGATGGTGATGGCGGTGGCGCTCAGTCCTCAGGATTGGCTATAAAATAAAAAGGAAAACGGTGAGGCCCCATTTTTTCCAAGGCATTTGTTGCATTTTTCAACATACCAGGGGGAGACAGCACAACCGCAGGTTTCAGACGGTGACGAAGACGCTTGATTTCTCTCGTGGCCTAATTCGTTTTCAAAAAAAAATATCTGTGAGTGCCTTGGCCAATAACAGCTGCATCTTTCTTTTTTCTTACAAGAACGTCATCGCTTGCTACAGGTCGACGAGAGGGCGCTTCCTCGTTCGTTGGTGGCGGTTCATCAACAAGGGATCAGGGACCCCAGCAGCTCTGGATGTGGCAGCTGCAGTTGCGGGTGCTAAGGCAGGTGCCGGTGTGCCAGGGGGAACAGCAGGACGCCCAGCAGGATGAGCAGGATGAGCGGCAGGACGCCCAGCAGGACGAGCAGGTAAAGCTGCGAGAAGTGCAGCAACTGTGTTGTAACGCACACCACTGTCGAAAGCAGGTGGTGTGGTGCCTGACTCGCCAGAACGCACAGCAGGGGGAGCAGCAGGGCGCACAGACGGAGCAGAAGGGCTCACAATAGGAGCGGTGGGGCGCACAATAGGAGCGACGGGGCGCACAGCAGGAGCGGTGGGGCGCACAGAAGGAGCAGCAAAGCGCACAGAAGGAGCAGCAAGGCGCACAGAAGGAGCAGAAGGACTCACAACAGGAGCGGTGGGGCGCACAGCAGGAGCGGTGGGGCGCACAACAGGAGCAGCAAGGCGCACAGCAGGAGTGGTGGGGCGCACAACAGGAGCGACGGGGCGCACAACAGGAGCGACGGGGCGCACAGAAGGAGCAGAAGGACTCACAACAGGAGCGACGGGGCGCACAGAAGGAGCAGAAGGACTCACAACAGGAGCGCAGGGGCGCACAACAGGCGCACCACCAGTGACAGGGGCTGCTGTGGGCTCAGTGTCGTCTTCGAGCATTGTCTCGACAACACTGACAGGTTGCTCACCCGCAGCGGCAGGTGCCTGGGCAGGTTGGTCCACGAGCATTGGCTCGGGAGAAGCCGCAGGGACAGAGGGGTCTTCATCCACGAGCATTGGCTCGGGAGAGGCCACAGGCACCGGGGCAGGGACACCCGCATGAGCTTCACTAGCCCAACACCAGGGAACAGGGACACCAACGAGACGAACTGGAGGAAGACCTATATTGGATAGACATAAATGTCAATAAACACACTCTATTTAAATACTCCATCGCTGTCTTACCAAACGTGCGGGCAAAAGCCAGGCGACGGGCACGTTGTCGGCGGTGTCGGCGGTGTTGACCAGCAAAAAAGAAGCAAAGTTGGCCTAAAAAAACAGATTGTAGATGAGTTACACATCTTGCTTGGCTTCACCATTTTTGACTTACGCTCAAGCACGTATGGCATATGGCGGTGGCCATAGTGCTTGTTTGGCCAAGCAACCAACTTTGAGCGGGGTCGGGAGGCTTTGTAGGAAAAAAAAAAAAAAAAAAAGAGAATGAGTTTCATTTGCATTCATGTTTTACAAGATTTGGTTTCACTCGACTTACGAGGGCAAAAGACCACGACAGGTTCAGCAGCTGATGCGACAGGGAGCGAAATCGCCACATCAGCTGTGGGAGCTTGGTTGACGACGAGGAGGTTGGATCCCTACATAACATGCGACAAAATTAGTATTACACCGAGGGAAACATGTGTTTGATCAACTCACCAAGCCAAAGGTATCCTCGTTTTTGGTGGTGGGCTCTTGGTTGGCGACGAGGAGGTTGGATCCCTACATAACATGCGACAAAATTAGTATTACACCGAGGGAAACATGTGTTTGATCAACTCACCAAGCCAAAGGTATCCTCGTTTTTGGTGGTGGGCTCTTGGTTGGCGACGAGGAGGTTGGATCCCTACATAACATGCGACAAAATTAGTATTACACCGAGGGAAACATGTGTTTGATCAACTCACCAAGCCAAAGGTATCCTCGTTTTTGGTGGTGGGTTCTTGGTTGTCGACGAGGAGGTTGGATCCCTACATAAAGTACGACGCGATTAGTACTGCTGCACCGGTGAAAAAAAGCATTTGATCAACTCACCAAGCCAAAGGTATCCTCGTTTGTCGTGGTCAGGACTTTGGGGGCCTATTTGCAACAAAAAGGTAGCGGGGTAAGTTGTGTTTTCTTGTCAAGAGCCATAGCAAATAGTCAAAGACTTACGCCGTTGACACTGCGCATAACCAACTCCTTTGCAGGAGGGGTGCGCTACGCACAGTTAAAAAAAAAGTGAAGGTGAATAAAACGATTCCAGATCAGCTTTTTTACTTGATCAAACTTACCAGGTCCACGTTCGGGTACTCGACCCCCTATGTACAATGAAAAGAAAAAGTAAAATGAATATGAGCACGATGATTTCGAGGCAAAGGTGTTTTTGGTAAGACTTACAAAGTCCAAAGGTGCGTATTGTTGCCGGCGGGTTCGCTTGTTGAAGTAAAGAAGAGGATGATTAGGCTCAATTGAAAAAAGTCACTATTTTAGTATTAAACTTACCGTGCCCGTCGCGAAGAAGTGGATTGCGTGCAATACCAAATACAAGGAAATTGCAGCAATCCATGTGAAGGCTATGGCCAACACAAGCAGAGGCAAGGTTGACCATAGCGCGGCCGACAAGCAGACCAACACCACATCATAGAGCTTGCTGACCAAAAGGTCAGCGGCCAAAACCAACTGATGAGCCAGGTGCACTACATCAGTGGCAATGACACTCACACAACGAGCAAAACGCACAGCAACGTTGTGGATGTGGCGGGCAATACGCACAGCCCCATTGCGGATCTGGCCAAAGAGATCCATTCGAACAACACCCCAAAGTAAGACATAACATGCCACGACGGCGGCAATGCCGCAAAGGCCAAAGGCAAAGTCGGTGGCAAAGTCATCGGAAACTTCACCCACGGTGTCCAGTGGGGAAGGTGGGGATGGTGGGGCGACATCCAGGAGAGCGGGAGCAGGTGGAGGGGTGATCTGAGGTGTTGTGATCGAGCGAGCTAAACGCTCAAGCTCGAGAGTGATGCGCCAGAAGTGGCGGATGAAGAGCGCTGGCAAAAGAAGAGCAGCAAAAATGAACAGCATCGCAAAAAAAAGCAAGTAAAAACGCGATGCACAGTAGTAATGTAGGGTAACCCTGAAGAAAAAGAAAAGAGAAAAAACATCGAGGATGTTTGTAAACAAATTTTTTTTTTCGCCAGTGACCAATCAAATCGCAGCGGTGGCTTGCAAATTTTGACCGCTTTTTCTGGTCAAACGTTTCTTTGCTACGTTAAATGAAAAGAAACAGGATGAAGAAGACATGAAAATGGTGTAAAGAAATGCAACGCGCAAAGTGTGGTGGAGATGGAATGAATTCAGGTACAGAGGCTGTGCATCGTAACACTGGCCGAGTTTCATGAAATGCAGGCGATCGAAAATGCACCAAATTAGAGCTCATTTGGGGAAAAATCAGCCGAGATCTGCACTGGTTTTCTCATTGCGCAAAGTGTCGATATCGAGGCCCCCTTCTTGTGAGCCAAGGAGACATATACTGTGCGGTATGAAAGGCTTTCATCTGTTTTTACAAGCACCGAAGTGAGCGGCGCCACGCTGGTCTCTAACCTTCTTTCACTGTCGCACCCAGGCTTTTTTTCTTTCTGATTTTGCATAGAGTAGCCGTCTCATTTTCCAAAAGTTCAGTTTTATTATTTTCTACCTGTTTACTATGGCTGTTTCGTTGCACCGCACCGAGGTTATATGATTGGAGTCGATAACCGGCGGCAAGTTGGGATCGCCGGTGCCACAAGAGGCTGGGTGATCTTTGCCTACGCACTTTTTTTTTTTTTTTTTTTTTTTTTGCAACTCGACTTTGGACATTTTCAAACAATATTTCAGCATCAACGGTTGCGAGTTTATTATTGATCAATCCTATGCTGGATATAAATTTAGCCAAAGATATACCATTGCTGGCTCGTTGATGCTCTAAGCATTGGGCGGCTTCTTCCTCAGAGATCGCTTCTTTCACTGCTTTTTCTTCGATCGCCCTGTAAAGTGCAAGACATCCTCTGAAAAAAAGCGGTTCCTTGCGATCTCTGCGCCATGCCGTTCCATACGATTGTTCCAAGGACCTGACCGAAGGACACCCAGAGATACCAGATGCATAATCTCTCCATACATCCGTGATCGTGGTGTGATCTCTGCTCATCACGTACTGGGTTGTAGATGGCAAGCGGTCGCCGTAGTTGCAGAGGATGACATACGTGAAGGAGTAGCCCTTGAAGACGTTGGCATGGTTGCTCATTGCTGAGAATCATGTCTAGCAGCAACCATTTGTGCTCCGTGGAAAAAAAGTCGACAATCTTCTTGTATAAATCGGTATCAAATATCTCAGTGGTCCATAGGAAATAATCAGGATGATTTCTCTTACAACGATGTCCTTGAAACCATGGAATGCCACAATAGAAGCAAGGCTTGGTTGGGACAGGTGGAGGTGCTTGTTGCTGTTTCTTATTGCTGATGGCTATGTTAATACGTTGCCATTTGCTGTCAGCTGAACTTTTGCCACCAAAGTATGGTTTATCAACCTGTCTCGAGGCACGAGAGTAACCCTGATTACCCACGCGCATGTCTTCCAACTTGGAGGCCAACTCCATCAGGTTCATAAGCTGGGCAGACTTTTCTAGTTTGTCATCCAAAGGCGATTGCAGCAGATTTTCCCGAATGGATGGTTCTACAGCGCGCAAAAACCGATCCAGGGCCTCACTATCGGTAATGTCGCCAACAGCAGTACGCAGCCATTGGAATTCATCACACAACTCTTACTGGCTTGCTCGTACTGCCCTCCATAACTTGAAGCAATCAGGTACTGTGAAAGAGCGTGTCCTTTTCATGACAACGGAGTCCTATCATTATTACATTATTACATTATTAGTAAACCAACTTGTAATGGTTTTTTTTTACCTAGAGAAAAACCACACGTAGTCTTCCCAAAATTTATTTTTTTTTTTTTTCAAATTCAATTTGGACAGAAGGTACATTGTGGGGCTACCCACACTGTATCCAAGCCGTTAGGCGACAGGGCTGGCGTCAACCACCCCGGAAATCGTTGTTGTTAAAAAATGGCGTAATGGAACACACGCAGTGAACCAACTACCCCAGGAAAAAAGAGAGAGAGAGATAGCAGGACATGGAGCTTGGGGTTGGCGTCAGAAACACACCAACCAGAGAACAGGCTTTGTCTTCAGGACTTGTTTACATTTTGCTTGTGTTTTTGAGAACTTGACAATTTTCCAAAATTCATCGTAGCTACCAAAGCCATGCATTCGGTCATGCCTTGATCGTCGACAACCGTAGCAAATAAATCTGCAAACATTCTGGCTACGACATAGCATTGCATGACTTGATAAAAAGCAAAGTCTATTACGGCAGCCAACAAGGTGGTTTTTTCAGTCATGTAGTATGCGCTGACCAAGCCTAACTCTTTCACCGTATATCCGTCATTCAGAGTGTTTTGCCGCGGTCTTCATAATTAGCACGTTTAGATCGGACGCACTCTTTGTCGAGAGTCAATTATGGCTTCAGAAGGAGGCATTCGTCGTTCAATAGCATGATTTCGGAAGCAAATGCAAGTACGATACCAGCACCTACGATCTTCAAACCCGATCAAGGCTCGCTTACATTTGCAATCAGAACGATCTTTTAATTGTAGCGTTGACTAAGCGCCCGGTGTTGCGAGAAGTCATGCTGGAAAGAGCTGCTTGTTTAAAAGAAAGAATGAAAAGTCGCTCTTTGTTTTTTTTTCAATAAAAAAAAGACAAAAAAAAAGACAAAAAAGGGGGGGGCGGAACTGTTCAATGTTCGGTAGCATTTTTGCTGCCAGAGAGAAGAATGGAACTCTTCGCATGAGGCTCGTAGGCCACAACATTTCTTCCCCCACCTCACTGCTGTGTCCAAACACAGCCTAACATTGCCCGAATTTGTGTTCCTCACAAAACTATAGTGTCGAAATTCCTTATAAACCCTAGAAAAACTTGTTCCTCACAAATTGTGGGTCACTACTTTTTTCTAATTCCGCCTTTTTTTGGCCGTCTCAAAACATAAACAAAACAGCGCATACCGCTTGCAGAAAAAAACGCGGAAAACCAGGTTTTACATCTTTCTCTTTTCTCTACTTTTTCTTCCTTCTTTTTCCTCTTTCTTTTCCCTCTTTTTCTTTTCTTTTGCACGTAATAGAAATCACTTGCTTATAGTGGTAAGTCATATTTTCTATCCCTAAAAGTGCACTAACATCGAATAAAGGTTTTTTTTATACTGTTTCCTTTTCCTTTCTTAAGTCCCGCCATAAATTACCCTGACAATTCACCGGTAATATACAGCATCATCTTGACTTACTAACCAGTTATGGAAAGAAATAGGGCAAGAGTACTGCCGCTCCAATCGCAAAAATACCAAACCAAATCGCCGCAATCGAAGGAACAAGCGCCAAAAGAAACAACGGCAGCGACCTACACAAGTCAAAGTTGAAGGTGTTCTGACGCGATCGTTTTGGCTACCGCTGCTGCTCCCAGCACACGCGTTGCCACAGGGTCTTGCCATAACTCAGTCTCTGGAAGATGAATCGTTACGGGAAATCATCAACCCAGTCCATCCGTAAGTCCCGGTTTTTTTTTTTATGTATGGCCTTCGTCATCGATGGCTCACGTTTTCTTTTTTATCGTAGCCAAAGGAAGGATGACACTCGCAACCGCCTCTCAACAACCACCCTGCCAACTGCCGACACGCCCCTGATCATGTTTGGAAATGGTATGGAAGGCAAGATCAACAGCCCAATCACAAGGGAAACCTTCCTGGCGCTTTGGACTGTGTGTGCAGAGTCCTTAGGAGGTTGGAACACCCTGGCCTGCTTATGGTTCCTTTTGTAGATGAGTTTCGGTCGTCGCAAGTAAGTAAAAAAAAAAAAAAGAGACGGATATAAAGAAACGTGTGGACTCTTAGTAAGAAACTTGTTCTTTCAGTGCTAACTCTTCTTCTTCTTAGAAATGCCCTTCTTTTGTTGAACAAGCTCAAGCTCAAGAAGGTCTTGACAATGATGACGAAGAGCAACCTCACATTGGACATTGCCACCACTCACAGACCGAGCCCGTGGTTATCGGAGGTCACCGTCTATGCATCGAAGCAATGCCATCGCTGCCAAACCATCTACGGCCGTGACATCATGGCAGCCGAAAATTTTTATCGCCAAGGCCAACGACAGCTCCTTGGACAGCCCGTCGAGTCTGCATTTTCTCGCCGCCACCAAGAATGATCTCCCTCTCTTTGTGTGCCCCCCCTTTTTATAGCATCCCATTGCAAACCGGGATTCCTTCTTCAAGGATGAATGCTTTGTTATAAAAGTAAGTGGACACAATCAGATTCCCAGGAAGTGTCTTGTCGACTTCCCAGCTAAAAAAAAACGGGAACGACGGATAAAAACGCGTTCACAGGGTTTTGCGTGATGCAATCAAGCTCAAACTTTGTGCATACACGCAACCACCATCTAACGTCAGGCAAAACCTCAGAGCGATTGGTCAAAGCTCCTAGCCACCTCTTCGTTCATTTGTCAATACGCAACTGTCATGGCGTAGGTTTACTGCGCACTTGATTTTGCAGCGCCTGGGCTTGGCGAGATTGAATGACGGTTGGGGCCATGCTGACAGAATGAGCCCCACGGGTGTAAACTAATCACGACAGAGGACGAGGACAAGGGGCCACTGAAAATGAACAGGGTCATGCACAGAGATGTGGAGGAGATCAGAAAGGTGGTTGACGATGGCGTCGACGGGGTCGTGGCAGTCACGGTTGGCAGGATCGCTTTTCCAGTTCAGGTAGCCAGAGGCAGTTTTGAGATAGTCAGCAAAGTGGAGAAGGGAGAAGGACTTTTCCATGGCAAGGGCATGGGGATGGCTGACGTTGGTGGTATCTTGGTCGAGAGGAGAGATGTAGTATTGGACGGTGCGAAAGGGGAAATCGTAATCACGGTAGAGGTTGATAACGTGCTGGAGGCGGGGGTCCGAGTGGGTGACAAGCGGTCCGCTGGTCCATTGTTGCTGGAGGTAAGCGTTGGCGACAGGCTGGTCCTTGATGAGGGGCAAGTAATAGGTCCAAGTGGCAAAGGTGCCGTTGGGTTTGAGCACACGTTTGAGCAGGGGGAAAAAGGCGCGGTGATCAAACCAATGGAAGGCGGTGGCAACGGTGACCATATCCAGAGAATTGGGACCCATTTCCTTTTCCAAGTCGGTGTCCTCTGCCACTTTGTAGGTGACGTTGGCCATGGGGGTGGCGTTGGCGATCATGTCGGGTGATCGGTCAAAGGCGGCGACGTGTTGGAATGCCTGAGCAAGCTTGGTTGCGCCTTGGCCCGTGCCTGTGCCCATATCGCAGGCTGATTCCCATTCACCGTGATGAAATCGGTACACCAAATCGAACAGTTCCTCTGGGTATGTGGGGCGAAAGGACGCATACTCTTTACCTGTATAGTTTACCTTTTCCATGATAGAAAGGAAGGAAGAGGAACAGGAAAAGAAAAAGGGTTCCGGAGGCTAAATAATATTGCGTCATTTTCCTGCCAAATCAGGCTTGTGTTTCATCCGTCCCACCTTCCACCTGCAATTTTTTTTTTTCTTTTGGGAAAGAATGGCAAATCCGCTTGATCATTGTCTGGAGAGGCTGCATTTAAAAGACGATGCGATGTTGCGTGAACGGTCAATGTATTACCAAGGGCAATGTCAAAGCAAGGTGCCTGGATCTGTGTTTCGAAAAGGACCCAACAGTCAGCCTGTGATTAGTATTCAACTGGCCCATGAGAGGTAGATCTGCGCCCTGGCGTGTGAATGAAAAAAAGTGGCTTTATGTTTTTTTTTTTTTGTAGTCAAGGATTGTTTGGATTTAATCATGATCTTGCGGCTGAATTGGCCGGTTGTAGTGTGAAAATGTATGAAAGCATGGTGGTGGCCGTACGTAAGCATTTGGGCTTGGCGTCGACGGTGACGTTTGATACCCTTGGTGTGGCGTTTGGCTCGGTGAGTCTGGCGCAGGAAGCCTACGATCTGTGGCATGTGTTTACAGAGCAGCATATATCTAAACTGTCGCCAGCAGCAAAAAGTACAGCAAGGCAGCAATTCCAAGACCAAGGCAAATGGAAGGCTGCTGTGTTTTACGCTTGCGCAAAAGCACACGGAGTAAGTGTGGATTCGAGCCAGTGTCTTGGTCTGACACAGTCTTATTTGGCAGGTAATGACCGACAAGACCAAGCTACAGAATTTATGCTACTGTGATGCAAAAGGCTTCCAGTCAAGCTTAAAGCTGGTGATGAGTGAATGTCAAGAGAAACTGGATGCGCTAAAGACAAAAAGGACGACGACTAGGAAACGCAAGGCGGCCGACACGAGCGAGAAAAGCAGCAGCAAGGCCAGCAAGGCCAGCAAGGCCAGCAATAAGCATGAAAACCAAAGCACGAAGATCAAGCGGGCTGCCATATCCGGGATTGTGGCGATGATCAATGACCAAGACTATCGAGAATCACAAAAATATCGCGATTACCGACAGTGGGAAAAGGTTATTCGTCAACAGCTACCATAAACAAACTAAAAAAGGGGTGATCCTTTTTGGGTTGGTGTTTTTTTTTGTGCGGGTTTTCATTTGACAAAAAAAGGGGGGAGGTCATGAGACACCTTTTTCTTCTTTCTTTTTCGTTTTCCACGAGTAGAAAAAAAAAAGAAGGAGCGAGGCGGTCCCAACGATTTGCAACATGTATTCACCTACACAACAAGACTTTCTAGATTCTGAAACGTTTCAACAAGCCATGACTTCACAGCATACAACGGTGGGCGCAGTTCCGGTTCGTCCAACACAGCGCAACAGCGGCGTCTTTAACCATCCTGGGCCTTATCATCCTGCGCATCAGCGACAAAATAGTTTTGGCACAGCAGCGTCCATTGCCATGAGTCCTCCTCGAGCCATCCCTTTTAGTTCAGTGGGCGACCCAAGTGCGAACTGGTTCTCGACCAGTATGGATTCTAGCTCATCCTTCGGCCAGTCGCCTCCCATGTTTCGTCCCGACTTGATTGTTTCACCTTCCAATTCGTCTTCGCATTTGGATTCGTTTGCGGCCAATGAAGAGGATGAAGGCCAGCAGCGCAAGTAAGTCGTATTTTATGACAAGAGGCGCACTCACTTATTTCCCCCATACTTTAGCTTGCAAGAAATGTTTGAGAAAAGACGAAGGCGACGAGAATCCCACAATGCGGTGGAAAGACGCCGACGGGACAATATCAATGAACGTATCCATGGTAGGTTATTTCTTTTTCAACATATCTCTGCTGACGCTCTCTTTTAAAGAGTTATCGACCCTGCTACCTGAGCATTTGCTGGAAACAGCGCCTGCAAGCTCAAATGTGAACAACGTGAGCACGCAGAATGGCGGCAAGGCAATCAACAAGGGCACGATCTTGAAGCTGTCGGTGGATCACATCAAGACGCTGCAAGAAGAAGTGAATCGCTACAAGGATCGAGTAACAACGTTGGAACGAATGATTAAGAATGCGCAGCAAGGCGGCTCGATGGCCTCGTTGGACTCATCGTCGTTTATCAAGGGGGAGGCGCTGTATCCCGATGGATCGACATCGACCCCAACTCCCACGCAGCGTCGTCATGAGCGAGTTGGGTCTCTGCAGTTCCAGCAGCAATTCGGCAACCTGCATATTGCCAGCGAAGACCACCGCCAACACCTTCCCCAATGAATTTCCCCACTTTCTATTTTTAAACAAGTATTTGATATCCTCTCTCTCGACAATAAAAAGCATTGTCTTTCTCCCTTTTCTTTCTCAGTCACAAAGAGTTTTTTTTTTTTTTTTTATTTTTTTTTTTTATTCTTATTCTCCCCTCCCGTCCTCCATTTGAACCATGTTGCGACTGGGATTACGATGGCTGTCTTCAAGGCATAGGATGCAGCTTATGAAGCGGCACACGATGCATCGCATGATGACACCCGTTCTTCTTACAGCAACTCGAGCGCTATCCAACGACGTGAATGATCTGACGAGCCACAACTGGCATGCGACGGCTGAAGAGGCTCAAGACAGAATGCAGCAGCTAGCAGCCCACGGAAACTGGTTGCTGGCCCAGGATACCTACGATCAAGTCTACAGGCACAATGCACAGCAGACAGCCACCATGGAGACGTTTGGGCTGCTAATGGAGGCATATATTCGAGGCGATCGGCTACAGGATGCCATGGATATCTACTACAGCCTGCGGGATCACCTGGATCGCACATCTCGAAAGACGACAATGGTCATGGATGAAACATTTTATGGCCCTTTGATTACCGCCTCGCTCGACCACGGAAGCTCGGCAACACACAATGGCGTGTCCCCCCATCTGGTGTATACGGTGGATGATGGCATGAATGAGATCCAGCAGCTGGATCATGATACCTCGGCAAACCTGTCCTTTGCGATGAGACTCTTCCAAGACATGCAGCAAGCTGGGCTGGGCGGGACAACGACACTGTATAAGCTATTGCTACGAGCGTGTCAGCGTGAGGCTGACAGCCATGTTTTGAAGCAGGTGCATCGATACTTGCGCATGGACGACACCATCGACTTGGACGACACACTGGTACACGAGTTGATAGCGGCCTATTCAGCCGTGGACAATGACACAATGGTGCTGGAGCTATGGGACGGTTATGCGCCTCGCTTGCCAGCCACCGCCCGCTTGCTTTTGGCACGCTGTCTCGACAAAAAGTATAAACAAAATGCCCTGCGGGTCTGGCAAAGTCTCCCAGCATCCTTACAATCGGATCTGTCCTTGGGTCGACTTGTGTTGGACGGCCTGGTGCGAGCGGATGGTATAGAAGAGGCTCGACAAGTCTTGGCTTCCACGGCACAGTCACCGGATCACGACAGCCTTGTCCAACATTTTCATCACTTAATCCAATAGACTCAGCACCCTCTGCATCAACATATCCCTATTTTTGAACAATAAAAATCTCCCCTACACAACGTGCTTGCATGTTTGATCTCTTTTTTAAAAGCAAGCTTCGACTTGGAATGACGGAAAAAAAATCTCCTTTTTTTTCGCATCCCCTTTTTATTCCAAGCAAGATGCTTATTTCCCCCACTTTTTTTCCATTGCTCCTGCTCTTCTCTTTCCTCTATAATTCAGTTGACCAATTTTTTTTTTTTGTTTTGTTTTCACACTTTTTGGGCATCCCTATTCTATTTATCAAGGACAAATTAAGATACCATGGCTCATGTAAATAACAGCGAAGCGTAAAAAAAAAAAAGTAAAATTGGATGGTGTTTTGCTGACATTTTTTTTTTTTTTTTTTTTTTTCCTATAGAGACTAGGTGGTCGTAGAAAAAACGTCAAAAAAGGATTTCAATTCACCTTGATGGTTGTCGGTAAGGAGATAAAAACTTCGACATGGAAAAAGAAACTGAAAATGAATCCTAGGTGCCTCGGGAACCGGTCGCACCACGTTTGTCAACACGCTCTGCAATTCCAGTGTTCTTGCACAGAAAGTTTGTGACAACCCAGAAGAAGCCCACAAGGAAGAAGGCATCACGATCAAACCCATGTCCGTCGGTAAGTTTGAGTCGGTTTTTTCTCCCTTTTACTATCCCCTTGAATGCGGATGTTTTTTTCTCCTTGTCACCCCCTTATTTTATCCTTACCTTGCGCAAGAGAAAAAATGCACGCGTATCCTCTTTATCCTCCCCCTTGCCAACGAAGACACGCTAACCAATCGTTTCTTTTCTACCCTTAGAGCTGGATGAAGATGGTGTCAGGTAAAAAAAAAAAAAGTGCTTGTTCTGTTTGGATCTGCGCATGAAAAAAAAACAGGTGGAAAAAAAGGGGGGAAGGAGGTTAAAATTCTCCTAATCGTTGCCAATTTTTTTTTTTTTTTTTTTTCGTACATTCCATCCATCACCGTACTCCTAATTTAGAATCTCATTGACGATTGTGGATACTCCTGGGTTTGGCGACAACATTGACAATGAACGCTGCTTCCAAGAAATCGTCGGTTACCTCGAACGTCAGTACGATGATATTTTGGCCGAAGAATCTCGCATCAAGCGTAATCCTCGTTTCCGAGACAACCGTGTTCATGCCCTTCTCTACTTTATCTCTCCTACCGGCCATGCGTAAGCCACTAACATGTCTTGCCTATCCTACTTACCTATTTCTCTTGGCAGCCTCCGAGAAATCGATATTGAACTGATGCGTCGCCTGAGCCCTAGAGTCAACGTGATCCCCGTCGTGGGCCGAGCCGATTCCCTGACGCCTTTGGAACTCAAGGAGTTCAAGAAACGAGCAAGTCCTCTTTTTAACCACATCATGTCCACTTACCCTACTCTCTTAGATCATGGAAGATATCGAGCACTACAACATTCCTATCTACAATTTCCCCTATGACGTGGAAGAGGACGACGAAGACACGATCGAAGAAAACAGCGAATTGCGCACCTTGCTGCCTTTTGCCATCATTGGCAGCGACGAAGAAATCGTCGTTGGTGGCCGTACTGTCCGTGGTCGCCAGTACCCTTGGGGTGCAGTGGAAGGTACCCCATCAAAAAAAAAAAAAAAAGCTTGCTCAACTTCTTTTTTTTCTCACAGTCGACAACCCTCAGCATTCTGATTTTGGCCGTTTGCGATCAGCTTTGCTGAGCTCCCATTTACAAGATCTCAAGGAAATCACTCACGACTTTTTATATGAAAACTACCGTACTGAAAAGTTGAGCCGCACCGTGAGCAACTCTGGTGAACAAGAGTAAGGCCTAGCCTTCCACTCCTTTCACCGTGTCTCACTTTCAACCTTCTATTTATAGAGACGTTGCATTGAATGCTGAGGACATGGCCAGTCAGAGTGTACGCTTGAAGGAAGAGCAATTGCGAAAGGAAGAAGAAAAGGTAAACCATCCGATGGCTGCACTTCCCATTGTAACCACCTTCCTTTTATTTTTTGACTCGTAGTTGCGTGATATTGAGCTCAAGGTGCAACGCGAATTGCAAGAAAAGCGAGCAGAGTTGCTGAGCAAGGAAGAGGCTCTTCGCAATTTAGAGTCCCGACTCGCACAGGCTCAGATTGCCGATGCTTAATCCGTTTTTTTTTTTATCTATTTTCCATCCTCCCCGCTTCTCTCCACTTGTTAAACCAAGGCCAATTTGATACTTAGCAACGTCGATCCCCTCATTTTTTTTTTATTAATGAACGTTTTTTTTTCTGGCTTTCCTAATTTCTCGTCCACCCCTTATTTAAAATAAAAAAAAGGAAACCAAGCTCTTCGATCACGCATTTACTGCGGTGTCGCTTTTTTCGAAAAAGGGGGCTGAGAGTCCGATCCCCCTTTTTTTATTTCGTGTATCGCTTTCTTTTACGCCATTTTTCTTTTCAAAAACAAACCATTGAATAGAATGACGACCGCTGAATCAAGTCACCCAATGCAAAAATGCAAGCTCGTGTTTCTTGGCGACCAGAGTGGTAAGCGTTTGAAATACCAGCGCAGCAGTCTGTTCACCTTTTTTTTTTTTTTTTTTACTCCTCTTGGTTAGTCGGTAAGACCTCGCTTATCAGTCGATTCATTTATGACACGTTTGACAGCGCCTACCAGGTACCTACAGTAGCATCGTCTCAAAATGGACAATATTCAAAAGTTATTGCGTAGGCAACCATCAGTATCGATTTTGTACCAAAAACAATGCAAGTATCTCCAAAACCCCCTGCTTTTTTTATTGACAACCATTCTCATAGGTATCTACCTGAGCGTACGGTTCGCATGTATTTATGGGATGCAGCAGGCAGAGATCGATACAGATATCTGATCACCAGCTACATTCGAGAATGTGCACTGGCCATTGTGGTCTACGATACAACAAGTAAAACCGAAAAGAGGAACATCGCCGCAGCACTTACCCCTCTGTGTCTACCCGTGCGCAATAGACCGCGAATCCTTTGAAACCACATCCAAATGGATTGAAGAGATGCTGAGAGAGCGACACGGTGACGTGGTCATCATGCTGGTGGGCAACAAAATCGATCTAATCGAAAAAAGGCAATGCAATACATCGATTAAAAACCTAGAGGGTGCTGACAGGTCTCTTCAGGCAAGTCACCACAGATGAAGGAGAAGAACAAGCCAACAAATACAACGTCATGTTCATGGAAACAAGTGCCAAAGGTGGATACAATGTAAGCGTTTCCATCGTACAGTTGTCAATGATCTCGCTCATCTCTATCCAGGTCAATCATTTATTTGAACGCATGGCCAATGCATTGCCACCCGTTGAAAAAAGAGACCAAGATCACTGTAAGTCCTGCTATTCTTTCGTTCAGCCATGTCCTCACCTGATTTTCCAGTGGAAAAAGTAGCCCTGAGTAGTCCTGCCGACCAAACACCATTCAGCAAATGCGTCATCTGAAGCACGAATAAAAAAGAACGTCGCATTACCAAGTCATGTGCCTGAACACGGGTGTTACATGTTCCGCTTCGACGCTCTTGAATGAGAGGGTAGGCTTACAGGAAAATAATAGAAAGGAGCGACGAGCAGGTAAAAAAAATGGCATGGACTGAGATGGAGGGATTGGACCTGTGTGGAATCTTATATGGGCACGCAAATGCTTGAATGATGATCGTGCTGAAAATGACAGCCAAATTTTGGTCAGTGTCGCGTTTCCACCTCCGAGTCCGCAGCTAAAAAAAAATAAATAAATGAAAAAATCAGCTATTTTCATCAGAGGGCCGTCAGGCAATCTGTAAAAAAAACCACAGTGCAAAAATGCTCCAAATTTGTATAAGAGTATAAAGTGATGAGAAAGAATCTCGGTGAACACTGTCACAGCCGAGCCAAGAGTTAAAGGTGGATAACCTGTGCCTCTGCGTGCACTGGCAGGAAGCGAAGGGTGAGGCGCGGAGACTGAATCTGGCCATCCAAACTTTTTGTTCAAAAATATAAAAAAAAAGGAATCATTGCACAGCACTTTTGAGTGATCAGATCGGTGTGACGCTTTGCACAAGTGTGCAAAAGCATGAGTGATGCTGGTCCTGAAAAAATCAGGTCGATCGGTGAGGGTTGCCCAGCCAACTTTTGATCGGTTTTGTTTTGACATCTCCGATTCGCCAGCCAAAAATAAAAGAAAAACCGGCCATTTTCACCAGGGGACCCCCCAGGCAACCTGTAAAAAAAGTCATAGTGAAAAATTGCTTCAGCTCACTCCAAATGGTGAAGCATTTTCTAGCCAACAGATCAAAGTAGAATTTGGGTCGGGCGCAAGCTCCTATAAAAGGCATGGGTACTAAAAAAACCCAAGTTCATTAGATAACACTGTCGATCTCATACGGACATGTCCGTCAAAAAAAAAAAAAGATTGAAAAGACCCAGTAAAAAAAAAAATCCTTGCCACTGTCGCCATTTTCGCTTTCCATTCTTTTTTCATTCTGTTTTTCTGTGCTTTACAATAATACAACAACAACAAAAAAGGCGGGCATCTCAAATTTGGTCGCGGCAGTAGCAGTTTCTAATGGATGCGCAGATGTGGCCCTGATTATCTAAAATCGCTCCGGATTGTATTAAATAAAAACCTCCATTCATGTTTTGCACCTCCATTTTTTCTTTGGGTTGTGCCTTTCCCTTCCATGCGTCGTTTGAACGAGGTCTGTGGTGCGTTTTAGTGGGCACCAGCGACTGCACACGGATGTAGCAAGCCCTTGTGCTGGCACTGACATGAATATGTCTAAGGCTGCCAACATTCCAGTTTGGAATCAATAGGCAGACAGCTTGGTTTAAATTTTTGGCTAGCCGGCAGTTTTTACATGTAGTTACGCTGTCGGTTTATCACGGTCAAAGTGCCTGTTTATTTTAAATAGAAGGATTGCCAGACTTGGCCAGGATGGCGGTGATGGTGCTGGCGTGAGACCAGGTCAAGTCATAGGCGCCTTGCATGTAGCCATTTTCGCGATTAAACTGAGTTTTTTTTTTTTTTTTTTTTAAAAAAAAGGTCAGGCGTTGCTACTTCTTCGATATCCACCAAATTCCTCTGCTTTACCTCTTCACTAATCGAGCCATTGCTGTTTTGGTGGTAACGGACAGTGGAAAGGAATTCATCGGCGCGGTTAGCAATGTTGTTAACAAGGCTGTTATAAGCATCAGTGCCAGCTGTGTAAACAGTGCCAGAAGCAGCCTTGCTGTCGAATTGAGCAAAAAAGGTCTTGCTGATGTCGGTCACTGTGACACTGCCAGCATCGTTCCATTCTTTGATGGCTCGGTAGTAAAGTTCCGCAAAAGCGTTCGTGCAAATGAACCAAGGGTTGCCTGCAGATGTACCAACACCATCATAAACATCGCCAGGGTAACGCCCGATGGCTGTGGCAAGCCAGTTGGGTAGGTTTGAGTTCAACGGGTACTCGCTCTTCATGGCATTTTCCAGCACAACTGATGTGGCAAGAATCTAATTTTTTTTAAAAAAAAAAAGTTGAGCAACGTTACGATGGTGGGGCCAAGGTTGTTTTTGCCTTATCTGAACCAGGGGTGTAAAATCCATCACCAAGACCACCGATGTTTGCCCCGAGCAGCACAGCCGCGTCCAAACCGTTGGATTTGGCAGAGGTGCCCAACGTCACAATCACATAATTGCCGGTCCAGAACGTGTTGATTAGACTTTCAATGTTGGACACGACCGACTTATAATTGGAGGCCTCGGAAGAATCACCGTTGTTTGTAGCATACGTGACACCGTCCAGCAAAGCACGGCGCATCATCTACGTGAGTACCATTTTTAAAATTCAGCTACGTTTTTTTTTTTTTTTTTTTTACCATGAGTGAGAAAAAGTGCTGGCCTTGGTTTTCTTCCCAAAGATCAAAGCAGGAGCTTTGCCAGTTGGATACGACATAATTCAAATCATTGTACACGTCTGTCAAGGGGAAAAAAAAAGATGAGTCACGCTTTCTTTTTGTGGTAGCCAAGGAGAACAGGCGTACAAGACTTGGAATTGCTGTTGCCATTGAGTTTGTCATAAAGAATCAGAGTGGAAGCACGCTCGGCAGGGCCATCATTCTAGAAATGGGTCAGCAGCTGCGCAGTATTTTTTTTTTTTTTTTTTTGAAGTGGTACCTGTGGTCTGCCCCAAGGACCAGTGAAGACGGATCCATCGGCGTTGAATTTAGGTTCGCCGAGGTTGGCAGTTTGGCTAGACTTTACAAATTGAATGTACGAGGCCAAATCAGACTGAATGGTGGAGTCAGATTTTCCATTTTGCAGCTCATTGACCAACACACGGAAGCTTTTGGATGGAAGAAAGAAAAGGAGGATACCGCATGAGAAAATCAGCCCAGTCAATTCCTTCATTCTATGAGAGAATACCTCAGAGCGCTGTCTCGGGTCCAATCAAAATAGTAATTTGGACTGGCAGTGCAGAGCGATGCGGCCAGGAATCCTGGGGCTGATCCAGGAGGGTTAATGTTGTTCTTCATTTCATTGAGACTGATGGTGTGTTGGGACGAGCCCCAAGATGTGATAGTGGCGTTGCCGCTAGGGAAACTGCCGGCTAGAACCGTGGTCAAGCAAAGGGAGGCAACCGCCGTCAAGGTAATGAATTTCATGATTACAAATGAACAAAGTGGGGGAAATGAGCATGATAGCGGACTGCCCCAATATTTATAGAAAACTGGCAGCAGCCTAGTCTAAATGCGCAAGTTACACGACGTGTTTTTTTTTTTTTTTTTTTTTTTGCAAAAAAGAAAATGAATTTTCTTCCCGCCCCATTCAAATTTGGGAAAAAATGGAACATGCTCATCAGAATTACTCCATTTTCATTGTCAAAAAGATGGAGCAATTTTACCACAGAGTTCACAAGAACATGGTATATTGCACTTTTACCACACGGTAAACCAATATCGGGCTAGGCGCTTGTCACGGCGACTTGCCACAGGTGCCAATGGACTCGAACATGTCAAGAGGCGGAACAACGATCCTGAAGTTGGAGGAAGCCCGGTGACGAATATGGACGTTTTTGCCAGATTCACAGAAGTTAGGGCACGCGGCCCTGCTATTGCTTTAAATTGAGTGTGACACAAATTTATGCATCATTGATCTCATTCTCTCGGGATTCATGCCAGGGGAAAAATGATCAAGTGCTCCTTTTGCCTGCTGCTGAAGATGCTGGAGTTACTCGCTGGGAAAGAAGATCTCCGTCTACGGCGACGACAACATTACTTACTGAGCATAGTTTTTTATGTTTTTATTATTATTATTAATATTCCTTTTTTTTTTTTCAATGATGCCCAACATGGTATAGGTTCCAATGGCGGCCGGGAAAGAATGTGCAAATGGGATGCTGGGTGCATGCGGTAAAATCGGGAGCAGTCATTGAGAACTTTAAAATTGAAGCTTTGTCATGAAAACACTAGTGCTATCCACACCTTTAGGTTAGGTGCATTTTCATTGTGTATACAGTAGCAACCAGATCGGTGACACAAGCAAGCAATGAAATGAACAATGGCTGATATCCTAAAGTTAAATCGATGACGCTTTTTTTTTTTTTTTTTTTTAATTCTGCGTGTGGGGGTCCGGATCAACTCAGATTTGCATGGGAAGGGGAATGGACTAAAAGGAGAGAGAGCTGGCCAACACTTGGAACCATTCAACGCCGCCCTTGCTACCCACGAAAGAGACACTTGTTGCAATAAAGTCGCTAGTACGTTCGAAATCAGCTTGCAAAAGAGCTATTGACTGGGCCATCGAGTCTGCAGCCAAAGTATCCTTGATCACAAGCAATTCTGCCAGCTGTTCAGCCAAGTCTAGGATATGTAAGATGGCTTTCCTGACAGATGTATACTATAGAGGAGAGGTGAGTCTCGCGGTTGTCTTTTGGCTTGTCGTCGGGTACCTTGTCGTTCAGCAAGCACTTGTCCAAAAGTCGAGCAAGGTATTGCTTGTGTGATCGCACCAGTTCATCAATTCCCGTCACGTTAGCCAAATGATGTTGAAGTTCTCTTGTTTCTGAGTCAAGGATAGTGATAAGGATATATCTCCATAGGGCATTGATATACCAAAGAAGTCGCATTCGCATTGTATATAATGGGGCACTTGGCACTGAGTCTGAGTGAGAGGTCGGTCGGCTGAGTTTAGCTTTCTTTTCCAACGTGTACTTTGCTCGTTTCAACCGTAGGACCAGCTGCAACACTTGCTTATATGACGTCACGTCTTCTTTTTGAAGAAAGTAATGCATTGGCGAAGGCACCTAAACAAGAGGTACAATGAAAAATGTCAGGTTGGTATTTCTCTTGTATCCTTTCAAGAAATTACCTGGTAGTTGATCTGCAGCTGTTCAAGATAAGTGGCAGTCGATGGGGCTTTGTAGTGAGAGGGGATGTTGATTCTGTGAGTCGAGTTCATCTGCAGGGTGAACTGATTCATATGGGATCGGCAAAAAGTCGGGGTGCATTGCAGGTAGGCATCAGTGAAGGTCTGGTTAAGGAAGCTGGTATCGTACCACCGGCTGAGCTGGGTATCCATGTTGTAAAAGAGACGGTCGGTAAAGGTGTGCATAAAGTCAGTGTGGAGCATCAGGTACACTGTGCCAAGGGTATGAATGTGCTGTATAAAGCTTTGGGTGGGGTAGGAAGGTAACGGGCAGGCGGAGGGTGTTCTCTGGAGCACAAGCGAAAGTAGGACGTGAGATGCACGCTGGTGGTGATCGTGAATATACATGTCTAAGCAGTCAGCAAGGTCAACATCCATCAAGACTCGGCAGGGACTCGAGATAGGAGACAAAGGTGTCGATGGTCGTGTCGCATTGGCGGAGTGCAGCGTTTTTTCTGTGCGCAAGAGGTCCAGAAGCAGGTTGCTGTCGTCGTCGTGCTGTTTCATGGATGGCGCCATGTTGCCCGGTCTATCACTTGCAAAGAAAGTCGGCGAGTTTGACGGAAAGGTTTGCTCGACAAGGGTCATCAGTGTGTTGCCTGGACTGAGAATCGGTTCCTGTAAAAAGAAGTAGGTGTGAAATCCGTGTGCCGTGGGAGTTGTTTCTCACCTGCTGTAGCTTGAAGCCTAGCTTGACAGATTTGCCCACATACAAAACACGTTCAACAAACTCAGAGGCAAAGAGAGGGCATGATTTCACGCCAAGGTCCAACCCCTGGATGCTGTACCCTTGATGCCAATATAATTCATCAGCCTCAGAGGTCATTGTGTTCCTACACATTGAACCAGAAGACATCATGTCAGCCTCCTCACACATCTTATGTAATGCCGTCATCGTACCTGGTGATAAAGAATTCTTGGGCGTAGTCATCTTGGAGAGAGCCATAAAATACCCAGAGATCTACCATGCGGGCAAGAGGAACCAGCGTTTGCTTGAAGACATCCAGCATCATGTTTGCAATCGTATCTGTGCCAGTCTGGTTGGCATCCATGGCTTGCTTAAAGAGAGTGCCAAGTAAAAAGGGAGTCATGGTGCGGGCATTTGTATCCAACGCATTGCCAGATACTAAGAAAAGTAGGGGTATTCGTAAGAAAAAAAAAATGTGGACGACAAAACAAAAATACCTAGCCGGGAACATTGCATCAAGGTTGTGTACAAGGCTTGGAAATAGGTCAGTGGGTGCGCAAGAGACTCTTTCAGCCTGAGCAGCGAAATGGTTTCAGCTTGCAAAATGAGGATGTCAGTTTTCATTTCAAGGAGCATCTTTCTGTCATCTCTTTCTACTCTACCTGATGGAGTCAAGCATCTGGTTTCCAAATCTGCAAGATAGGCATCAAAGACCTGTAGATGATGGGCCACGGCAACCAAAAAAGCTTGAAAGGTTTGGCCATTCCGGCGAATAAACATAGACCGGCTGCTATGGCGCCGAAGCTTGTAAATCATGGAGCCTTGATCAGCAAATGAGAGCATCAGGCGACGAAGGGCAGCGTCACTCAAGTGACGGATAGCATACTGTGGTACGTACTACATCATGGTCGCGTGAATCAAATGGTTGTCATTTGCAAGGATGTTTCTTACCTGGAACTTGACGTCAGACAAGTGCTTTGCCTGGATTTTTTTGAACAGCACCGTGTCGCATCCTCGGAACATGTTCAAGACTTCGCGCAAAACATCGGCTTCATTGATGTATTTCTTTGGCATTCCTGTGATGTATCCCATTTGATGGAGCCCAGTGTCTGAAGATGTGTATGTAAAAAGGTGAGACAAGAGCACGTGCTCTTGCGCGTAAAAAAGAGTCCCTTACGAAGCTGGTTGTGATCTTGAAGTAGCGTGTCTCCATGTCTCGATTCTAAAAAGCGTGTTGAAAGGAGGATGAGCAAGGTGTTTTTGATCATGTCCTGTGACCTTTACCTTTTGCAGGAGGTTGGTCGTCCGCATTTTCTACATGCCAGTACTGCTGTCGCTTCAGCTGGTGAGTCGGTTGGCTTTGTGAAGGTTCGATAGAATAGGATTGAAGTTTCGTCAAGTAGTAGCCTTCGACGTCAAAGGCGGTAGCTACATGTGCGCGGGCCTATCATGCAAGAAAAAGAGTGAGTATCTCGATCGAGTTCTTTCCTAGGTGAGACATACTTCTTGGTGCCCTTTTTCAGTTCCATATGCGAGATCATCGGAATCCATGCTCATGTCAGAAGACATGTCGTCCTCCACTTGTTGCCAATGGTCGCCTTGGAAAGGTTCTTGCTGAACAATGTCCTGCCAAGAGACGGCGCTCGTATGGCCCTGTTGACGATAGTCACGGTATGTATAAGGCTGACTAAGCGGTGCTGCAGACAAGGAGAGCAGGAGGGCAAGCATGTCGTAGGCGTGTATGCGTTGCTGTCATATTGAAAAAACAAAGGTGAGATATTCCATGTGACCAAGTCACGTAATGAAGCATTACCGGTGCCAGGGTGCCACGTTGAGCAATGTAATTCTGTTTCAACTGTAAAAGTGCTTCAGCTCGTTGGCCGTGTCCCTTGATTGTGAACTTTTCAGCCAAACTACGAGATAGGTCAATGAAGATGGGCATGGGTCATCAAAGGTTGTGGATAAGGGGCATCCAATGATCTTACCTTGAATATCGTTCATCAATGCTGTGTTCTTCTGTGCTGGTGACTTTCTGCTGTGCCAAGAGTGCCTTGATCTGTTTCAAACGGGAAGATGCAGCCTATTTTTCAGATACATTGCCATCCCATAAAAGATCAATTTCTACCTCCCCCCCTTTTTTTGTGGTGCTAACCTTGTTATCACTGGTTATATGGGATATGAGCTGTATAAGCAACTCGTCTACTGTAATCCCCATCAATAAGCAGAAAAAGGATTAAAATATGAAAAAGAAAGGAAAAAAAAACTGGCGACTCGCAGTGGAATGCGTTCTTGCCTTGTCGCACAAAAATCCGCGAATGGGTGTTCAAAGGTTCATCATTGGTGATGATCACTGAGGAGACAAGCCCTTTTACGCACGGTCATCGCTGATCTAGTGTTCTTTCTTGCCTACAAGAGATTCAAGTGGTTCACTGCCAGGAGAGAATGCTAGGCCCCGTCCACCTGCTTTGCTGGCACGCAGCGCGTTTTTCTTATAGGTATTTGACATTGTGGCACAGCTGATTCGGCCTGGGCTTAAGCTTTGCTGGAAGAACGGACATGGATGGCCATGGTAAAGTACACAGCCATTTCGTGAGTCATATTGTCATGGTAGGATGGGCCATTCCATTGAGTCTAGCTAGTCAGAGCTGACAGCAGCGAGAGCTAGACTCAGGGCCAGTGGCGACATGGACCGTGCCTGCTGTCGTCCTGTTTCATGAGTGATTAGACGGCGCATTGAACAATCCTTGCTTGGAATGGTATTGATCGTATTGCAGCTGTGAAGAGCCTAGATGACATGCGTCAAGGCGGAGGGAAGGACTGGTTGAGGAAAAAAAAAAGTTTAATGTATGTCAGAATGAATCTCGGTGGTATGCAAAAAAAGAAGCGGCAGGACAAGAGGAAACGAATGCCATGACGAAGGAGTAAAAGAATGTAATCATACAAAAGGCTAGGCTGGGTTGGAGAGGGTCTAGTTGAGAAGGGAGGTGGGCAGGGGCATGTTTAGATTTTTTTGCCGATGACTTGATAGCCTCGATCAGGTTTGTTGGCTTGCAATTGCTCTTTGGTGGGAATGCTATCGACGTTTTCAACTTGCAGCAGTTCCTTCAACTTCAGAATGGTACCGGCCGTGCTAGCATTGGCAGGTTGGTAGGAGGTTTGGTGGAGCTTGAACAAGCCCAAGGTTTGGGCAGAGGCACGATGGTCCTTGGACAAACCGATTGGAGAGCGTCGTAATGTGATCTTGTAATATTTGGAGGCAGATGATGTGGCCGAGAAAAAGCGTTGTTGTAACATAATAATCGATGGAAAGCGTTAAGAAAGAAAGAACCAGCGTGGTTTCTTTTTATTATTATTATTTTTTTTTGTTTTTGAAAAACGCCGGGCGCTTGTGGCTTGAAAGCGCTAGCGGGCTGCGGAGAGCCGAGGGGCGATTTTTTTTTGAAAGTTGGAGGTGGTTTATTGTATGCATGCATGAACAGGGATTGGGAGTGGGAATGAACAAATACATTTTTGTAAGAATAGTAGAGAATGACAAAAGTAGGGATAAGAGAAAGAGAGAGAGAGTGTGTGTGTGAAAAACGAAAAAGACTATTTTCGACCGCGTCCCTTTTTCTTGTTCCAACCGCCAACGTCAGCGGTGGATTCGGCCGTGTTGGATTTGTGGTGCTTGCCACGCTTGCCACCAAAGCCATATTTGGCATCCTTGATCTGTCGTTTGGTGGGTTTGCCAGGCTGTGTCTTTGCTCGCTTCTTTGCTGAAGAGGCGTCTTCCAAGGCCACGTCGAAATCAGTGTCGGTTGTCAGCGTATCGCCAGCATCCTTGCGCTCTATAGAACGGATGAGTGAGTGCTGTGCCTATTAGCTAACTCGTTGCTTACTTCGCTTGAGTAATTTGATCTTGTCCAGCATTTGCGTCTTTTGTTTTTGGCGTTCTAATTGCTTTTCGACCTGCACCTTTTTACCAAACTTCTTCAATTGGCGTTGACGTCTGGCTTCTTCCGAAGCCTTTTGCTTGGCTGATTCATCCAGCAAGCGTTGTCGCACCTAGGGGGGGAAAACGAGGTTGGTGATGATAGTTGTCGGTCTGGTCCTTACCTTGGCCATATGTTCGTCGCTCTTAATCATTTCGGCAAAGTAGTCGTCAGGGCGGGAGAAGGGAATATTGAGCTTTTTGAACTTGTCACGCGCAAGGCGAGCAGCTTCCAGGGCTTGTTGGTAAAAAGCCAATTCACGGGCCATGTCGAGTTCTTCACCTTCCTTTTCGGCATCGATCTCGATGGGTTTGCTGGAGGTGATATCCATGGTCTCGATCCAAGGCAGATCTAATTTGATACGATCGAGTAATCGCAACATACCATCCTATCCATTATGCACAAGGGGTCAGTCATTTTGCTGTTGCGTAAAAAAATTAAATAAATAAATGCATTCAACACTTACTGTGTCGTTTTTGGGTTGGTAAGGCGTTTCTTCCTCTTCTTGGTCAGAGGCAGAGGCGTCTTCTACTTCTTGATCACTGGCTACAGATTCGTCGTTTTCTTGTTCATCTTGGACGATTTGTTCCTGTTGTTCCGTTCCTTCAGGCTTTTCTTCTTCTGCAGCCTTACGAGCAGCATGGCGTTTGGCTTTTTTGGACAAGGTGTTTGCGGCCATGGCTTGAGAATGACGAGTATGGAGAAGAAAGAAAGAAAAAAAAAAAAAAAAAGCTGGCAAGTAAGCCACTCTCCGCTTTCCTTTTTTTTTTTTTTTTTTTTTTTTTTTTGGCAGGCCGTCACTGCCAGCGTCTGTGTTTTTCTGTTTCTTTTTTTTTCTTCCTCTTGTTTTTATTCCACATTCGCCAACATGTCCATGCTATGGCAACGATCTGTTTTGACGACCATGAAGTCACCTTCATTGCTATCAGTGGCCCGCCCCACCTTGCCTTTGCCTCGTCTAGGTAAGTTCTTTGATCGCTTCCTTTCTTTGGTCACTTACATTTTTCTCTGCAGACGCTCAAGTGCGTTGGGCCTCTAAAAAGTCTGGGGGTTCATCTCGTAACGGTCGTGATTCAGCTGGTCGTCGTTTGGGCGTCAAGAAATTCGGTGGTCAAGAAGTTGTTCCCGGGAATATCATTGTTCGCCAACGAGGCACAAAGTTCCACCCTGGCGATAACGTAAGACCGCCTTTTTTCAAGCAGCCCCCGACTGATACTTTTTTGATGTGTAGATTGGCATGGGCAAAGACCACACCTTGTACGCCTTGCAACCTGGCTATGTACGATTCTATAAGGATCCCGAACAGCCAAAACGTCGATTCGTTGGCATTGTTTTTGACCGTGAAGCCACGTTGCCCATCCCTCCCAACCAACCCAAACCTCGTCGATTTGACTTGATTGACTTGACTCAACTCTAGATACACACCTCTTTTTTTTTTTATTTATTTCTAACTCTTTTTATGTGCATGTAAGCATATGTGCACGTAGCACATGATATCATTGTTTGACCCCTTCATCCCTCTTTTTTATATATTTTTGCACACCTCGCCCGCCAACCCACCCGCTATTCACGATGAATAAAGTAGATTTTGTAGTATACATTTTTTTAATAGAACGTTCCTGACAAAAAGCTAGAAAAATGGTTTAGGTATGTCACGAGATGGTGAGGTCCATAAACGGCGGGTTCCTTTCCGAATCTTGGTGGTGGTACTGCGAGTGTACACTGAGAGAGGCGACAGTCTTAGGGCAGGTTACATGTCGACTCCGTAAACTTTTACTGTTGTAGGTAGGTAGATCTACTGAACGGCTTGGAGTTTGACCACCGATTGGACAATGGTCACCAGGAAGAGGTTCGAAAATGAATCACTGGCTTGCTTTCGAATGACAGAAAAAAGAGCCCTTTTTGCCATGTGTCAAGCTGGACAGGCTCATCATCTTGGGGAACGATGAAAATGGCTCAGCTTCATTCTTTTTTGGAAATCAAGGAAATCTTTTTTCCGGTGTAGGCTTCAAATAGCGGTCGGTGCGTCATTTTCCATTTCTCTTCCTTGCTTTCTATATTTTTTTTTTTTGCTGACACCTCACAAACCATGTATTTGGGTTCTCTTAATTTTCTTATTGTTGCCATCATTATTGTACTTATCGCGGTCGTTTTCTTGGTAAGGAAACGTATGCTTCAACGACACAGCCGAGTGCAAGGTAAGTCGAGCATAAATGCTGCTGTGCAACACTCGCTAACGCTTCGTTATAGACCAAGGGCAGCAAGATACCTATTATCAAGTCGTCGATATGCAACGAGTTGCTGCCACCAATGCTCCATCAGCAGCCCCTCCTACTTTCCGAGAAACAGACGAAATTCAACTACCTCCCCCTTCCTACCAGGACTACAAAAGAGACCTGAGGGTGGACGGCCAACCGGCCACCGCCGCTCCCACCTACACCCCCACACAACCTTCGTCCCAACCTTCAGCCGCATAGATGTCATGTTTTCTCCTTGCCTTGTATTCGTATCTGTACCATTACTGTTTATCCAAATTTGTCTATCTTTCATTTGCATACCCCTTCAACCAAAAATAAAAATAAAAATAAAAAAAAAGTCTTGGCGGAAAAAAGCCTTGTCATGTGGGCTGTGAAAAAAAAAAAACCAGGTTTTTTTTATTTTTGTCAACCACTCTACTGTAACTATGCCATATCGACATCAGGAAACAAGGCTGAGATGACTTCATCGAGCAAGACATAGACCAAGTGCTGGTTCAATCGTTGGTTCTGCAGAACATTAAATAAACGACGAGCACCACGTCTTGCATTTTGACGCCCCACCATGCCACCCAGCATATCTACAGACCAAATGAAACGTCAGTTGTCAAGTTTCTCATCCCCCTCTTCCCACCTTGCTTTTTTTTTTTTTTTCCTTTTTTTTTACCAGGCAGCCATGTGGATAATTTTCGATTTGCTTCATCTTTTGTATGCAGTTTGTGTTCCGGCATGCGGGCCAATTTGGACTGCCATTTGGCTCCATTGGGCCACATACTGTCGGTGATCTTTTGCATATAAAACAAGAGCATGGATTCAGATTCCCAATCATTCAAGGTGTCTCGAATTTTTCTAGTTGTTCGGAGAAAAGTCACGTGAGCTCCAAAAAAAGAGCAGGGTAGATTTCCTTACCTTTCAACCGTGCCACCAAAGATTTGTTGCAATAAAATGACCACGGCCTGGCGCCGCAACCAATTATTCTTTTCCTTGAGTTCAAAGGTTTCAATAAAAAGATCGCAGAGTGGCTCGGAAAACCGCGTCAAGCCTTCGGACTCAACAGGCTTCCAAGTGGTGGAGGCAGAGGTGGAAGAAGGCGGGGAGGTGAGGTTGTCCAAGGAGGAGGTCGAAGAGGAGGTTGACAGAGGGGTGGCCAAATTGGTATCTAACGTCTGCTCGCCTAGATGCTGTGTAATTAAATCAAGCATAGAAGGTCCCATGAGCAAATCATCAATGCTGGTGGCCACTGTGTTGTAAATATGCCGCATGAACCCTGCGTCAGAGGATACTTTTGCTTTGCGTGAAGAAGCAGGACTGGAGGGAGTGGCTGTGTGGAAAGAAGTCGGCAAGGCTGGGGATGTTGGGGTAGCTAGGGCTGGATCGGTCGCTTGTTGTTGTGATAAAAAGGTCTTCAGGGCATCGCATTGGCACAGCCCAGGCATGGACAGCAGCTGGCGGAGATAGCGCTCTAGGCTGCTGCGCCGGGCTTCGACAAACGCTTTTTGCAGTTTCAGCAGGGGCCATTTTGTTGGAAAAGCCATGGTACGCACGGTGCTAAACTTGGTTTTTAAGAGCTGGTGCAGGTCAAAGAATTCACTGAAGCGTCGCGTTACTACCCATCCGGATGTCTGATGGCCATTCATGTCGAATTGCTGAAGTTCAATCACATACACAGCAAATTCGCCATGGGCATCGCTGCCGATCGTTGCATTGGTGATGCTGACGTGTGTTCGTTCCTTGGAGACGAAAAAAAAAATGAGAGACTGCCCCTCGTCTCGTCCATCACTCTCTTACTGGCGCAAGGAAGTTTTCGGATTGTTGTTGTTCGTATTGGAGGCGCTGGAATTCGAATTGCTCACGTTCATGCTGGAACATGGCTTTACTTTTGACCAAGATACGGAGTTCATTTTGCTTGTCCTTGGCTTCGGCCTTTTTGATCAGAGCATCAACAATGACCTCTTGTTGTATGAGCTTGTCGATTTCCGTGCCAAGGCGCTGCACTTCGTCGGCAAGCATTGGGCCGCTGAGAGCAACTGGGGGATGGCGGCTGTTGGTATCATCGTTGGCTTGGACAGGGTTGGTATCATCGGGTGGGAGATGCTCGGGAGGAGCGGGTTCCAAGGGGGCAGGTTGATCAGGACGAGGGGAAAGTGGCACCATGCCATCCATGATGGATTGCAGTTCTGCTTCGACAGCCTCGACGGTTGTTTGGTGCAACATGCTTTGGGCATCGTCCAAGTCGACAGGGTCCGAGGGTATCGTGTGGGTGTTGGGTTCAGTGATTCCCACCTCACTTTCATCTTCCGGTTCAACGTCAGGGTCGTCCAAAGAGTCGAGCTTCGGAAGGGTATTGATGGATGAGGCAGGCGACGAGAGGGACGCGGCATACCAAGGGGCAGCAGACACAGTGGTAGCTGCAGCTGTGGGCTCGGCTTTGCTTTGTTGGCGTGGCGAGGACGGGGTCACAGGCTTGCTCGGTGGCTGGCTGTTGACCGAGTTTTCAGGCAACGGACGAGACGTGATGGACGAAAACGAGGCAAGAAGGCCGTTCGTGGAGAGCAAGGCCGGCTTGCCTTCATCATGCGGTGGTTTGAAAAGTCGAGTCGACTCGGTGTTTTCCACAATCAAAGCAGGTGGGGGTGTTGTTTTTTTCCTGGGGCTCGTGCGCTGGGACAGGGCCGCCGAGGCCGACACATGCTTCTTGCGGCTGAAGAGGGAGGCGGACACCGTGGGCTGCGGTGGCGGAGAGAGGTCGGTCGGAGGCAGCGTGTTCAAAGACGACGATGAAGATGGGGTGGTCAGAGAATGCTCGTCCAAGCTGTGCCGGTCGCTTGACGTGGTCGGTTCAGGTGTGGGGGTAGAGGCCAAGAACTTGAAGTAGAGGTCAGAGCGCTTAAAGTAAGGATAATCTTCCTTTTCCATCTGCCAAAAGATGTGCTGCTGGAGGATGTTGAGCCGGTGTTGGACATCTGTTTTGTTCCGTCCAGCCGAGGTGCCATGTTGGTGGTGCTGTAGAGCTGAGTCCAGGTCCTTGATGAGGGGTTCAGGCACGTTGGTCAGTCGGTGGGGGGCGCCTGCCGTAAAATACATGTCCATGACCATTTGTGCATCCTGGACAAACATGTCCTGTTTGGTGTCGTCTGTGCTTTTGAATCCTTCCACCATGAGCCAGAACTGGAGTTTCACAAGATCTTCGCGACGGTCCATGAATTCCATAAAGTATGACAGCCCTGCTGTGTTTGTCAGGATATCCATCAGGGTGAATCCTGAGAACGTGCTCATACTTGGTCTCGGTTTGCGTACGCCAAAGAATTTGGCTGCCTTGAGTGCCTAAAAGGAAGTTGGGAAATGAAAAAGGGAAGGTCTAAGAGGGTGACCTACAAAATCGGGCTGTTCTCCAGAGAGAAAGGCAATGCGCTTGTCAACCTTTTTCTTTGCGACACCAAGGCGATGCAGATACACATTGAGATCTTCCACTTTTTCTCCATCCACCACTTCTTCAGGATCTCTATCAGCTAGCATGCACAGATACATACAGCAGAGGTGAGATCATCGTGGTAATGTAAAAAAAAAAAAAAAAGAACTTACCTACGAGCACCCGTTTTTTGCGAATCTGGGTGACAAGATCGTTGCGGAGGCGTTTCAGTTCCAAGATATCCGGTTCTTCATCAATCATGCGTAAAAAGGACTGGAAGGTGCGACGACCAAGACGAGACGATGCCCGCTGCTGTTTGTCTGGATCGAAATCTTGATCGTCCCAAGCAATTTCGTCCTCGCCATGGGTGCCGAGGCCCAGAAAGTTGGATGACAGCTGACCCAAGGTGGTGGTAGGTTCGTTCAATGGTGACATTGTCGACAGAGGACTTGTCACATCCATATCTGAAGAATGTCGATTTAATACCTCACGTAGCTGCTGCACCATCTTCCTATTTGCCAAAAAAAAAAAAAAAAAAAAAAAAAAGATAGCAGTCGTCAACACAAGTCTGGCATTTATCACGTTGATCATCTTACTGTTCCCGAAGTACTTTTCCAAGCTAAGAAAAAAAAAAGGGTATCAGCAAAAGTACAAGCTCATCTCTGTCATCCGTTTTGTTACTTGAACATCCAAGGTCTGGTTCCAAAAATCAGGATCAGCAATCATCTGCATAATGGGCTGAAGGAGAGCGCCGACAAGGATTTCCCGGACGATGCAGTGGACTGGTAAGCAGGTAAGGTGTTCTTGGGGCAACAGCTTCGGCAGAAGGCGGTCCATGAGTTTACGCAGGTAGGCAACTTCGGTTGGTTTGGTGGAGACGGCGGCGGTGGTGAGGGCTGGGTGCAGTTTTCCGCCATGGTAGTGCGAGGCAATGAGGAGGTCCATTTCGTCCGAGGCAGTGACGGTGCGTTCCAGAAACCGGCCACGTAAAGACGTTTCGGCAGCGCGGAAATCAGCAATGTGGGTGGTGAGGCGGGGAAGCAAGTGATTGAGCAGCAGGGCAGTGCGGTCGGTTTGTTGCAGGCGGTTGACCAACGAGCGAGCTGCATCATTGACCAGGCGGTCAATGGCCAGCGGAAAAGAATCGGATGTGGCTAATGGCGAAGGCGTGGCGATGTTGACGTACCAAGACTGAATAAAATCACGCAGGACAAAGTGCACAAGTCGGTTGAAGGAGGCATTGATAGGCGCATGGGTGGAGATGGGTAGGGAAGAAGCCGGCTGTTCGCGTTTGATTTGTTGCTGCCATGCCGACGGCGATTTTGCAATGACGAGGGATGGAAACATGTTCTCGCCACGAGCTTGGACAGCCAGGTGTGCTTTTCTAATAGGGCTAATGATATATTTGACATAGACGTAGAGCACAAGTAAATTCAGGACAAGCAATCCGAGCAGGCTGGTGACAGTAAAGTGGACAACGTAAAGCACAAACTGGAACAAGGCAGGAAAACAATAATAGACAAGCGCCAGGCTTGGTAAAATAAGAGTCATTGATAAGAGGTTCATTCTATAGTATTAAATCGGGCCAATCCCTTTGTTTCATGGTTGCAAAAAAAAAAAGGAAAAAAAAAAAGCAAAAGAGTGGGTAAAGGAGTGTCGTGTGATCTCCAAGGTTCAAATTCCGCACAGAAATGAAAAGTGTGGCGGCTCACCTCACTTGTTTCTCCTTTTTTTTTTTTCATTATTTTTATATTTGCAACAAACGGCATGGCCGATCAATCAAATCCCACAGGGCAATCTGAACCCAAGGGCGCTCAAGACGCTGTGTTTGTGGAATCAGTAACGATGCCTGATGATGCTGTGCTTGTGCAAGGCCCTGATTTCAACAAGGATCTGTCTCTGACTGACCTGCTGTCGTCTTACAAGTACATGGGATTCCAAGCCAGTAGTCTTGGGGAATCCATTGACATTGTAGAGCAAATGGTAAGATCTTTATCAAAAGCCGAAAGACTCCTCTTTTGCTGGAGTACTAGATTCTTATTCAACGGTTTGCATTTTTTTATGGGCATAGATCCAATGGCGATTGTCAGATGAGCCGATAGATCCGAATGAGACGGATGAATACAAAGATCCAGAGGTGCGAAAGAACACAAAATGCAAGATCTTCCTCGGCTACACATCCAACTTGGTGTCGTCTGGTGTGCGTGAAGTGATTCGGTTCCTGGTGCAACACAAGCTGGTGGATGTGATTGTTGCGTCGGCCGGAGGGGTTGAAGAAGACTTCATTAAATGCCTTGCTCCAACTTACATGGGCGACTTCCAACTCAAAGGCAGCGAACTCCGCAAGCAAGGGCTGAATCGCATTGGCAACTTGCTTGTACCCAATAACAACTACTGCAAATTCGAAGACTGGGTCCTGCCTCTTCTGGACAAGATGCTCGACGAGCAAAAGTCAAAGGTGAGGAGACGCGCGATGGCCACTCGATGACTAACATGTTTTCAGGGAACGATTTGGACGCCATCGAGCATGATCAAACGTTTGGGAGAGGAAATCAACGACGAATCGAGCATTTATTATTGGTGCGCCAAGAATGATATCCCAGTCTATTGCCCAGCCTTGACGGACGGTTCCTTGGGCGACATGATCTATTTCCATTCGTTCAAGAACCCTGGTCTGATTGTCGACATTGCAGCTGACATCCGTCTGATGAACAACGAAGCTGTGTTTGCAAAGAAGACGGGGATGCTGATCTTAGGCGGCGGCGTGATCAAACATCACATTTGCAATGCCAACTTGATGCGCAACGGAGCCGATTTTGCTGTCTACATCAACACAGCTCAGGAATTCGATGGTTCAGATGCAGGCGCCCGCCCCGACGAAGCTGTGTCGTGGGGTAAAATCAAGGCTGGAAGTAAAATGGTCAAGGTTTATGCGGAAGCCTCGTTAGTGTTCCCTCTGATTGTTGCTGCCACCTTTGCCAAACATCATCATGCATCTCTATCATAGACCCCTTTCATTTTTCTCTATAGACCCCTTCTCCACACGAATAAAAATAACCCATCTTTTTGTAGGTATGAATAGGTATGAAGAAAGGGAAGAATTTAAAGGAGAAAAGAAGGGTCAGGAGGTAAAAAAAAAAAAAAAAAAAAAGGTGGCCCTTGACCAAAACCTTTGAATGGCTGGATTTGGTTCAGGGGAACGACAATGCATTCCGAAAATTTAGCTGCAGTTCTTGCCTTGACCTAAATAACCTTTGTGTGGTTCGTATTTCTATTAAGGAGTGAATAAACAACACGCCACGGATAAAAAAAATAAAAAAGTGCAAGGACAATCATGTGCAAAAACTCCTTGCCTCCTTGCTAAAATCCAAAAAAAAAAAAGTAATGAGTAGTAGCCTTTTCATTCCCTGTTTCTCTTTCTTCTTTCTTCTTTGGCCTCCTTTTTTTTTTTTTTTTTGCAGTGGTGACAAAGAAAAAAACAACACCGATACCCTAAGCGAATGACAGCGTCGAGCAAACCAGAAGCATTGCCCACCCATTATGTCTATTACAATCAAAAACGCCAACATGCTCATAGCAGTCGATCAGAAAAGCTCTCATTTGATGAGGTGATCCTGATGTCCAGGCAGGACACCCGCAAAAGTCACGAAACGTCCTCCTTTCTTTCCCATCAATTACACGTCTCTCTTGGCTGGTTGGCTATTTTTCGCACTGGCTTGCGACCATTTAGCCCCAAACGATGGCCTGTAGTGGCCAACTATGTTTTATTTATACTGATGTTCATGACCTTTTCTGGCGAACTGATCCTCAGCCAAGAGACCTCACGTAAGAAGTGGGGGAAAGTGCCTCGAGTACAGAGATCTCATTTTTTTCATTTTTTTTTTTTATGTTTTTCAAACCAACAGACGAATTTATAGAATTAGACCCTTTCAATGTCATGCTAGGGCCTTCACTCCAAGTAAAGATAAAGGGGAAGAAAAAAGGCGCACCACGCTAAATTTGGCTTCGTTCTTTTAAAACTAGATCCTGATACAAAGCGGGGCTCGATTTCCTCCCTGCATGCGACCCACAGCTTCCATGCCACCACAAGAACGGTACGTTTGTCTGAATACAACCACCACCTCTGGCCTCAATGGTAACGAGATCGCAGCCCGATTACTGGATCCGATCATCGATCGTGCCAGCCCAATTACCCAATCTTCTGCTTGTTCTTTGCAAGAAATATGTGGCATGACTGGTTTCATCAATGCCACCAACCCAGACCAAACATTTCGCTTCTTTACCCCGCTGTTTGTGCATACAGGCATTGTGCAATTTGTTATTAATGCTGTCGCCCATTGGTTCATCGCCACTGGCATTGAGCAGATTTTAAACCCCGTCAAGTTCACAGGTAAGCCCAAAAGAGACCTCGGGTCATCTCCAAGCTTTTGATTTTTTTTAATAGTACTATATTTACTTTGTGGCCTCTTTGGGAATGTAATGGGTGCCAACTTTGCATTGCCAACCAACCGTAACAAGGAGAAAGAAGGGGAAAAATAAAGCTGACCAGAGCAAGTGTTGATCCATTTTTTATTTTATTTAGCCTTTATGGGAAGCAGCACCTCTTTGTTTGGCATCCTTGGCTGCAGTTTCGTAGATGTCGTGTATATGTGGCCGTTTTTACAACAACCTTTTCGCCATCTGATCAAAGTGACTGTTATCATTGGTAAGTCCCACCATGGCTCTTTTTTAATGATTTTGCGACGCGCACCTGTGTAACCTTTTTTTTTTTTTTTTTTACTGACGTGCTGACAGGGTGCAGTTTTATTTTGGGTTTGTTGCCAGGGTAACACAATCATCGAGAAAAATTCACAAGGGCTTATTCTGTTTGTCTTCAAAAAGGGTGGACAATTTCAGCCACTTGGGGGGTTTGGTTGCAGGTTTGCTGCTCGGGCCAGTCTTTATGCCAGCAAATGCAGACAGCAAGCGTCATAGATGGGTGTTCCGAATCATTGGCTGCCTGGGTGTGCTAGCTTATGGTGCCCTACTTGCGCTTTTATTACGGTCCTTTTTCCAAGGAAATGAACCGGGCGAGGTTCGTGTAACGAAAAAAAAAAGCCAGTAGCTCATGCGCCAATCTTTTAACTTTTTGCAGTCTTGTATCTTTTGTCGAGTCATCTCATGCTTACCGATTGGTGGGTTTTGTGATTAGGTCACTGTATCATTTCACTATAAAAAAATAATTTGTAACGGCAAGTTTTAATGAGAATAGGAGTACGGGGGGAAATGGAAGAACAAAAAGAAAGTGAAGAGAGAGAGGTGATGGAGATAATAGGTAAAGGCCATTGAGCAAAAAAAAAAAAAAAAATTATGCAGGTGACGACGACACAGGAGCCAAGCCAGGCTGACCATTTTCCAATTCCCGTCGCTTCTTTTCTTGATCGAGTTGTTCATAGAGCAAAAACAAGGCGCGTTCGTTGGACTCGGGGGTGCCTTGGATGGTGAACATGCGTTCGCCAGTGTCGTCATGAGGAACCTTGGCAATGGAGATACGCGAACCAGACAGTTGGCGGATTTCTGAAATTTTGGTCCCGCGTTTACCAATGATGCAACCGACCATGTCACTTGGAATAGACACTTGCTGGGTGCAGATGGAGCCACCATTGATACCATTGGCGGCGTTATCGGTCAGCTGGAAATCTGTACCATGGCCGGTGCGAGGGAAGGTGGACCGAGGAGGGCGCTGGTTGAAACCGCCGCCATTGGACATGGGTCGACGGGCTGACGTGGGTGCAGGCAAGGCAGTGGACGACTGGCTGGTCATCAAGACTTTGCTGGGGTTGTAGAGGATGGTGCCATAGGCACGTTCTTTGTCCTCCATCAAACACTGGCCAATGTCCAACAGAGCTTTTTCGATGGCATCGACCGTGCCACGTAGTTCGACTACCCGCTCGGTGCTTTGAGGAAGCAGTGTTTTAGATGCCACCATGCGCACACCCGTATCGTCTTGAATATGCTTGATCTTTGCGCCTTGACGACCAATGACGGTGCCCATTAGGTTATGTGAGATCAGCAAGCGGATGGTTGCTGTTGTCAAAGGCGTGGCCGATTTGCGCATGTAGGAGATCACAGGGCCAGTGGTCAGTGGGTTATTTAACAAAGTTTGAGCAATCAGCGAATAGGCCTGCCCCCCCCCCCCAAAAAAAAAGAGTCAATGATTCATTTAACAAAAAAAAAAAACCTCCTTACCCAACACCACCCCTTCTCAGGGCTCTCCTTTTTTTAATTTTTTTCTTTTTCATATACATACCTTGGCCACGCCTTGCAGAGATCCAGTCACAGTCAAGACACGATCATGGAAACCTTGGACAACCTTGGAGACGCCAGCTTTGACCCCGGTGGCATCACGCAATTCAGCAACGTTTTTCCCGGCCTTGCCAATGATAATACCGGCTTCTTTGGTTGACACTAGCGATCGTAACGTTAGTTCGCCATCGGCTTCTTCAATTATGAGATCATTGAGACTGTCGTCCATATTGATAGAATCATCCAGCGATTGTGACATGTTAAAACAGTGAATGTGTACAACAATAACGGGGCTGCCACAAACAAAAAGAGTGTTTTTTTTAGTGATGTGTAACAGAATACAATGGCAAGACTGTCATCAACGCGACCTCTTTCATTTTACCTTTAAGGAGGGAGCTACACCAGTACGTAGAAAGGAGAAAGAGATTGAGAGTTGCAAGTGATTAGAAAAATGGAGATACGTGGGTCTAGGGTCTTTGGCGTGTGAAATTAAAAAAAGGTTTCAAAGACGAGTAAAATGTGTTTGAGGGAGAGAAGAGCCAGAGACGTAGGGGACGAGAAGAGGGCAACAAAAAAAAAAGGGTAGAGGAGAAAGGGAAACAGGTGTAGGAAAAAAAAAACAATATAAAAGAGACTATACTTTCACGTTTAGCAATAGATATAAAACGAAAAATGTGGTTAAAGGAAGAGAAAGGAAAAAAAAAAAAAAAAAGAGAAACCTTTTTTTTTTTTGTTTCTCACTGAACTGATGAGTTTTCATTTGTCCGGCGTTTCAAATTCATCCCAGTGTTACCATGCAAACAGCAACTGTGCACACAATGGGAAAAATCGAGTCAGCGACCAATGGCAACCTATTTTTTTCAGAGAACAATGGTGTATTGCTTGAAAGACCACAGGTCTACCCAGCTTCCGCAAGACTTTACATGGCTTTACATGGTTTTACGTCTAGAAGGTCAAAAAAATCCAAGAGGGAGGGGTCAGGTTGTGGGGGGTAGCAGAGGCGTCACTGTTTGATAGAAGATAAAAAGGGGTGAGTGATGCCATCAACCCCCCCCCCAAAAAAAAAGGATGTCATTGTATTCGCGCTTACTGAAGTACAAGGTGGCAGAAAACGAAAGAATGAATAAAAGATGGAAAAAAAAGGGCGTTCGTTTCAGGAAAGGCGACCTCTTCATGGTCATCATGATGGGCCCATCTACCTTGATGACATCGGCATCTTGGTCGATGTATTCAGCCGTATCAGAAGCAATGGTATCACACCGCTGCAACGTTGTTCTCTAGCCCTCGCCATTGCTTTAGAATGCTCGACAATCATCGTAGAACGGAAATAAGAAAAGATATGCATCCACTCTTGTGTGTTTATTAATTTGAATGTCTACGCTCTATCGACTCTACTATTTTCGACTTAGCGTACGTATTTTGGTCGTGGATGACGGTCCGAGCAATCACTGCAGCGTACAACCCATGACTGACCATTTTCAATCACTTTGGCCCCTGAATCCATTTGTTTCTTGCAGCCTGTGCACCGTAGACATTTCTTGTGCCATCGACTTCCTTTGGGACCCGAGGTAATATCCATGACAGCTATACTTTGACTACACCCGGGACAAATCTTGCTACCGCCTAGCTTGGGTAAGGCTCTTGTTCGGTTCCGCCAAATGTGTGAGGGTGTGGTGTCCTTTTCCACCTGATCCTCCTCTTGTGAATCTTGCGCCTTGAGCCCCATGGTGCACTTGTCACAGTAAGCTTCTTCCTTGAATTCATAAAATGGCTTGTCGGATGGCAGATGAACCCGGCATTGGAAACAGCAGAAGCACTAACAAAAAAAAAAAAAAAAAAAGATGAATATCTCTTTCCTCTCTTTCCCATGTAGATACATACCTTTGGGTGGAAGAATTTGGAACCATTTTTGAGGCACTTGTCAACAATGGGCAAAGAGCAGGTATAACAGCGGTAGTCTAAAGGAGGAGTGGCAAGTCTATGGGGAGGGAGAGGTGTGGATTGGGTGGTAGTGGGAAGGACAGGGGGTGGAGAAGGTAGGGATTGTGGGCTGGTGCAACAAGGTGAAGGGGGTAAGGAAGTGGGAGGTGAGGCTGGTCGACAATGCAGATGGAAGACGTCCTTGCCATCCCCGATGAATTCCACACTGGTGAATTGATCGCCACAAGCTGCACATGTCAGACAGTCGATATGGTAGTACCAGGTTTCGCCAGAGGGCGTTGGGAGCTTCACACGTGGACCGCGCAGGACCTGCTGGCATTTGCGGCAGGATTTTTTGGATGCTTTGAGTTTTTTACCCGAGGCTGTGCTGATGGAGGCCGAGGGCTGAGGGCTAGGCGACATGGGTGATGCAGGTGAAGCGGGTGGGACAGGCGAGGCCGATGTTGGCAAAGGGGAGCGGTAGGCTTGCGATGAAAGGCCGATGGGACGGGGTCCAGTGTTGAAGCTTGCAGCACGCGGTCGGGATTTTCGTTGGCAGACCAAGCACCGCGACTTTCCGTTCACATCCAGAGCAGTAGGGTGGCGGATGGGCTGCTGGCATTCAAAACACCTGATGCATTCCTTATGCCAGGTTCGGCCTTGATGCTGGAATTTGGGATCCGTTAACTTGACAGGCTGGGAACATTCAACACTGCGAAAAGGTGAGTCACCAAGAGCGAACGATTGTATTTTGGCTTACCATTGGGTGCCCGAAGAGAGCTGAGGAACAGTGGCCTGTTCTTGTTTGGTTTCAAAGAGATTGGTGCGGCATTGATGGCATGCATCGCTTTTACCAAGCTGGGTGCCAAGAGGAATGGCTTTGTGACAGTAGATACAGGTCTTTGGCTGGACAGACATAGAAGGAGAGCGATATCTTGACGTGTAGGTCGAGATGGAGGACATGGAAGCACGCTTATTCAATGGTGTGCTTGCTGTGGCCGTAGGGCCAGGGCCAGACAAGATACTATCAGCATATCTGCGGCAGAAAAAAAAAAAAAAAAGGTCAGGCGCCCTCTGTCTCACCTCTTCTTCATGTGTCTTACTGGTTCTGCCATCGATCAATGATAGACCCTCTGGATTGAACGGCGCCTTTGGCAATGGATTCTTTGACAGAAAAAAAAAGGAACGTCAGAAAAACCCAGCTCGGTTGCCTGTTCTTTTGGCTTACCAACAGCTTTGCCGCCGCATTTACGGCATTTACTTGAGCCAATAATGTCACCGCATCGATTACAATAACCCATAGTTTAGAAAGAAGCAATTAAAATATAGAACAAAAGACGTGAAGAATGAAAAGAAAAGA
Source organism: Hesseltinella vesiculosa (assembly GCA_002104935.1). Lineage (NCBI taxonomy): Eukaryota > Fungi > Mucoromycota > Mucoromycetes > Mucorales > Cunninghamellaceae > Hesseltinella > Hesseltinella vesiculosa. Next base: position 56,232 of record MCGT01000047.1, read on the forward strand.
AGAGAGAGAAAAAAAAGGGGCTGCTTGATTTAAGGCGGCTCTGCCGTCAACAACGGTCCTTTTTTGGAAATGGCGGTGGCAGCCCTCCTTGATTGAAAAGCTTTTTTCTCTGAATAGAAAGAAGAAAAACAAACAAAACAACATTGACATCCGTCCTTTGTCATCTGACCATGCCTTTCATCCTTTTCTCCTTTTTCCTATTGCTTCAGCAGTGTTTGGCTTGTGGCAAGCCAGTTGATTCAGGTGCAAGCTGGAGGCGGAACTAAAAAAAGTGTCATTGCCATATACCCAGGACACTTTTTTTTTTTTTTTTTTTTTTTTTTTTAAACAAACAAGCTAAACATGGGTCATTTGTAAGTGAAAAGGATGGCCAGGAAGATATATTTACACAATACAGTCCGCTCATATGATGCCATTGTTCTACTGGGGCCATGACCGGGGCATTGATAGGATCACTGTCGCCACGTGCTCATTAAATCAATGGGCCATGGACTTTGACGGCAATCTCCAACGCATTCTGGAAAGCATTCGAATGGCGAAAGAACAAGGGGCTAAACTTCGTGTAGGCCCTGAATTAGAAATCACGTAAACTCTTGATCTACATCATTGCCGCTTCCTTGTCTGAGATTCCTTTTCTTTGCTAGTGGCTATGGCTGTCAGGATCACTTCTTGGAGGGCGACACGTATTACCACGCATGGGAAGTCATGGCTGTGATTTTGCAAAGCGAAGAAGCCAAGGATATGATATTGGACATTGGCATGTAAGTCTCTCTCGACAAAACGATCACTCCTTGACACTCATTTTGCTTTTTAACAATTAGGCCCATCATGCACAAGGGTGTCAAGTACAACTGTCGTGTCATCGTCAGTGATCGTCAAATTGCCCTGATCCGTCCCAAACTCTATCTTGCCAATGATGGCAACTACCGTGAACTGCGCTTCTTTGCTCCGTGGGTGCCCAAAAAGGTGGAGAAGTTTTACCTCCCCCGCATGATCCAGAAAATCACCCAACAGTCGCACGTCCCCATCGGCGACGCAGTCGTCAGCACGCTCGACACGTGCATCGGCTGTGAAACCTGTGAGGAGCTCTTTACCCCAAACAGGTAAGATCAATGCATTTCAAAGACACGTTCAAACACTCATTTTCTTCTTGCTAGCCCTCACATCGGTATGGGATTGGACGGCGTGGAAATCTTTACCAATTGCAGTGGCAGTCACCACGAATTACGCAAGTTGAATCTTCGGATAGAGTTGATCAAGTCCGCCATGATGAAATTAGGTGGATTGTACCTTTACGCTAATCAGCAAGGCTGTGATGGCGATCGCTTGTATTACGATGGCTGTGCTATGATTGTCCTGAATGGTGACGTGATTGCTCAGGGATCTCAATTTTCCTTGCGCGATGTAGTAGGTGACTCTGACTTTTTATTTTTTTTTTCTTCGTCCGTACTGACGGTTCCGTTTTTTTTTTTTTTGTTAGGAAGTTGTCACGGCCACCATTGACCTAGAAGATATTCGATCGTATCGAGCTCGCATGGCCAGCCGTGGAATCCAAGCCAGTTTTTCCGAGGCTTATGAACGAGTGGATGTCGACAGCGCGCTTAGCTCTGGCGAGAATGACAGTGATCTGCATGTACAACCCACGGCGCCCAAGGAACCTCGCTATCACACGCCTGAAGAAGAAATCGCCCTTGGCCCTGCTTGCTGGCTATGGGACTATCTCCGCCGCTCCAAGACGGCCGGGTACTTTTTGCCTCTAAGCGGCGGAATCGACAGCTGCTCGACGGCGGTGATTGTTGCCTCCATGTGTCGCTTGGTCGTGCAAGAAGCCCAGGCTGGCAACCAACAAGTTCTGGCCGACATTCGCCGCCTCATGGCTGACTCCCCCGACAGTATCGACCCGTCGTATGTGCCAAGCGACCCTCGCGAGATCGCCAACAAAATCTTTTGCACCTGCTACATGGGCACCGAAAACTCAAGCAAGGAAACACGCCAACGTGCCAAGGACCTGGCCGCCGCCATCGGTAGCTACCACACCGACCTGAACATGGATTCTGTTGTCAAGTCGATTGTCGGCCTCTTCACTTTGGTGACCGGCCGCGTGCCCAGCTTCAAAGTCCATGGTGGCTCTGTCGCAGAAAACTTGGCGCTGCAGAACATCCAAGCGCGCCTGCGCATGCTACTGGCCTACATGTTTGCCCAATTGCTCCCCTGGTGTCGTTCCTCCACCGGCAGTCTGCTTGTGCTCGGCAGCGCCAATGTCGACGAGTCTTTGCGTGGCTATCTCACAAAATATGACTGCAGCAGTGCTGACATCAACCCCATCGGAGGCATCAGTAAAAGTGACCTGCGATCGTTTATCAGCTACGCCGGTCACGCCTTTGATCTGCCTATTCTCAACGATTTCTTGGACGCACCTCCTACCGCCGAACTGGAACCCACCACCGAGGACTACGTCCAATCAGATGAACAAGACATGGGCATGACCTATGACGAACTCACTGTCTATGGTCGTCTGCGCAAGATTGAACGTTGTGGTCCTTACTCAATGTTCTCCAAGTTGGTCCACACCTGGGCTGATAAACTGCGACCAAGCGAAGTATGCCGTGTTCATTTTCACCTCGTGACCCCTCATCTCCTTTTTTTTTTTTGATAATTAGGTGGCTGCCAAGGTCAAGCGGTTTTTCTTTTATTACTCCATCAATCGTCACAAGATGACCACCTTGACTCCTTCATACCATGCCGAGGCATATAGTCCTGATGACAACCGGTTTGATCTGCGCCCCTTTTTGTACAACGCTTCTTGGAAATGGCAATTCAACCGTATCGATCAAGATGCTGCTCGCTTGGACGCCTCCGCCGCCTCGTCCTCCACTTGAATCGGCTAGTTCCCTTTTCACTTTTCAATAAACTCTGCCTGTAGACTATTAAAAAGGACATGCTTTATGACTTGAGGGGGGGGGGAATGTATGATACAGAGTGGAAAAAAAGAAGGTAGGCTACAAACATGGAAGAGGGTAACTGTGCAGGTAGCTTAGTAGTAGTCAGCTTCACCATCGTCATCATCAACATCGTCGTCTTCACCGTTGTCAAAGTAGTTTTGGCCATAGTCATTATCATCCACCATGTCTTCTTCGTCATCAAAGTTCTCATCGTCATCCAGTTCGACATCACTGCCTTGCTTCTCTTCGCCATCTTCGTCCTTTTCTTCCGTGGCATTTGCCAAAAGCGCCTCGATCTGGCCAAAAGCATCCACGTCGCCTGTGCGTCGTTCTGTTGAAAAAGTCAGGATCAGAGCCTCTTCTTCGCGATCGTTGCCCAAACTTACTCTTCTTGCCCTTGGACGGGTCAACAATGCTCTGAAGTTCTTCTGGGAACATGTCCAAATCTAAGTGGGACGAAGGAGGGGTGAATAGCTGTGCCACTTGCTGCTTTGAACCGACCTGTTTGAATGTCTCGCAAATGTCGTTTCTTCTTGACCACTTTGTACTTATCTGAATACCGTTCAATATCTAGCAAGTGAAGATCAAGGAGGAGAGGAAAATGAGCATGTGTCAGCCATGGCTCGATTGCCATCAATGTTGGCTGTTCTACCTTTTGGCGGAGGAGGCACGGTCAAGTAAAATGGTGTATCTCGGATCTGATCTAAAAACCGTTTACGCAACATCCATCGTTCGTGCTCAGTTGATGTTGGCTTTCGAGGCATAGGAATGTCAATATCCTACACAAAGCATCATCGCGAAAAAGAAAAATGTTAGATTAGCCCTGTTGATGTCGTTTTCTGGTTTGTTACAGGAAAGATATCGGATTGCTCTTTGAATAAAGAATTGATCCCACCATCTCTCAGCAGATCAAATGATATCAACGCACCAGCACCTGTACGATTGGCCCCACCGCCGCCACCACCTCGAAATCCACCACGAGACATTTGTATCTAATAAAAAAAATAGAACGAGAGGTGACAAAAAAAAAAAAAGCCTCCGCCCATAAACTTGCTAGGAAAGAAGGCACTGTGCGGAAGTTGAATTTATTGGGCACCTATCCCTTAAAAAAAAACGACGCATGAATGATGGTGATAGGGTGATACTGAAAAAACCAACTTGTTGACCTGTTTTGTTTGACATCTACCATTCCCCAGCGTAGAGACTGGTCCTCCCTTTTTTGATTTTATTTTATCCTTCTTATTTATTCAAATTGGACCTGGTCCCCTTCTTCGCCAAGTCACGAAACTGGTCAATGCATGCTCAAAGGGAGGAGGAGGGAGGGTGCAGTCATTGGATGACGACTTCGGAACCGAGGACGGAGGACACAGCTCTACGGTTAGCCATCAACCCATCTTTCGATCTGGCCCAATAGGCTGACAAGACTGCCCCATGTCCTGGACTGAGATCATTTCCCAGTGCCTCGACGTGTTGAACGAGTCTAAACGAAACAACGTTGCCCATGATTTCATTGCTGCAAGCTATATGTTTCAGCTAGCACCTCGATTAACCATAGGGGTTGTAACATGTGTGACAGCTTTGTCGACGTGTATCTTGACGACCCTTCCCCCCCCCCCCCCCTTCAATGAAAATGGAAGAAGGCGTCGTTTTTTTTTTTTGGCTGCGCGATTGGAGGTGTCGTATGGGTCCACGACACCAAGTTGGCTTGGTGGCCTTCGTCAATCGACTTGATTATTTCACCATCTGTGCTTTTCATGGGAACGCACCTGCTTGAAAATGTCCACATTGATCCAGTATAACCTTTCTTTTTTTTTTTTTCAAACCTCAGGGAACAGACCAAATTCTTAGAAACGACCCAATTCCATCAAAATCAAATCAACCCAAATGTCGCATACAAGCAGTGCATGTTTAGAAAAGGCCATAGCTGAAAAAATAGGTTCGTCTGACATCGTGCTGCCGTGCTAAGGACATCAAAGATGCCTTGCCAGCGTGAGCGGAGCAGTACAAAAGCCCCCGCTCTTGAGCCTTTTTTCAACGCCTTGCTTTTTTCTCACCCCTTTTCTTTTATTATTTGTTTATTTATTAATGGAATGTTCTCCTCCAAGAATGACAAAAAGGCCACATTTGTGGAGCAAAAGCGGCAAGAACGCCAACAACGAGAGAAACAGCGACAACAGCAAAACGCAGAGCAAAAGCGAACAGCCGCGGCCATCTCGGTTCAACGTTGGTGGCGACATCGTGCCCAGCCTCATTTGTATTGGTCCTACTGGGATAAGCAGATGGGGATGTTCAAAGCTGCACCAGCGAACCATGAAGCTGCTCGTCTCATCGCCATGTACTGCTTCTTTAGTAGCTGCCATCCAGCAACATCGTTACCGACACCCCCTCCTCCTCCTGACCAGGATCGATTGATCAATGTGTGCTCGCTACTTTCTGTACCCGTAGCTACGTTACTCGACACACCGTCTGCGCCTGCCTACCAATCACCTCAGCATCGCCAAAAGTATTTGATCTTCATTCTATGCCAGTGCCTCTACTTCATCTGCGACATTGTCAGCCCTGGTCATTGCAGCCCGTCACCGTCCACTGTCCCGCTGACGACCCTATTGCAGTTCCTCAAGCCGGCTGCCGCCTCCTTATCGTCACAGAAACAACTGCTGGAGGTCACCTTTGAGCTTTTGCGGCAAGCACGCCCCAACGCACTACAGCTGGCGGCCTACAGCCGTATCGATCGGCTGCTCAAGCAACTAGCCCGCCCCGCTTCCTCCAGGGACCAGAAATGGATCAAGTCCGCAACACTCTGGTTGTCGTCGGTGACTCGACTGTGGATGTTCCCACTGGAGGCTGGCTTGCCCTTTCTGCCCCAGTTTGGTGCAACTATCCTGACCATTCCTATGCTTGCCACACACCTACCACCTCTGCTTTTGACACCCGTTCGCCAGCATGCCTACAGCCTCCTCCTCCTTTGCACCGATTCACGCTGGTCCGACACGTTTTTCAACCAGCAGCTGGACGGCAACGACTGGCTGTTTTTACTCGGCAACTTGATCACCCTGTTCGTACCCGACGCCACCGGCAGGAACGCTGCTGACATCGACGACAACTGCTTGGGCCTGTTGATGGATGTCGTCTTACGCGTGCAGACAGCTTGTCTACCTTCATGGTTTTCCTCCCGACAACACGGCTCCTACCGGCATTACCATCCTCTGTTCAAGTGGACTTCTTGCAGTCCTCCAGCTGTGCCATTGTCGCCGCTGGTATTTGAGCAAGTGGACAGGGCACAGATTGCACTTCTGTGGTCTCCAGCCTTTTTGGACGTGGTTCTAAGGCCAATCTTGGAATGGCAGTCTCAGCCACGGATGGCCTTGACGTTGGCCTCTCAGCGTGTGTTCCACCTGCTCTACCAGCTTGGTCAACAGTTTCCTGTTCACTGGCCAACGATCCTCACGCGTCTCGCCTTTATGCCTCACTTGATGCCCTGTCTCTGGCATGCCATGCACCAATTCGGACCTCAAGGTCAGCTGGCCATCTACCACCAAGCTGCCAAACACGGTCTGATCTCCGTCGAAAAGGAGCCGCTCATTCACGTTCTCAAAGTGTTTTGTGAAGCAAGCTCGCTCGTCTTTTTGTAAGCCAACCCCTCTTTTACATCAGCAAAACCAAAAAAAAAAAAAAAGCAAGACTAACCGCTTTTATTCTTCAATCTTACCGGGAGGGGTTAGGACATTGGATGACATGGATATCTTCAAGGAAGAGAGGCCCTTTACTGTCAAGGAATGTATCGAAATGGCGGGGTTCCTGAACATGTTCTTTTTCTCGCTGCTGCAAAAAGTCGGGCCAAAAGACGAGCTTGGCAAGTACTATGGCGTGCGGCGACTGTTGTTACAGCTATACGATCTGGATAGCCGCCATCCGTTTTGCCCTCGTGACCATTGGATCCTGGTGACCTCTGATGCCATGGCCAAGAAACACCCCTTACTGAAGCTGCTGATGTTCAACCACGGTTCGACGCCATCGGCCTCACAGCAGGTCGCCTCGTCTTTTCTCCAGCAACTGCGCCAGGGCGATGCTGTCCCCCAGCAGATTCTCCAAACCATGCCCCACACCATTTCTTTCTGCACGCGTCTCGCCATCTTCCGTGACTGGATTCGTCTTGACAAAGACGCGGTTCAATCGAGCCTGCTGCTACCTTCGTATCTAATCCACATCCGGCGTGCATATCTCCTCCTGGATGGATTCCGTGCTCTCCAGAAACTGCCTACTTCCAACTGGAAAGGAAGCATCCGCATCGCTTTTGTCAATCAGCTTGGGATGGAAGAGGCTGGTATAGATCAAGGCGGCCCATTCAAAGGTAAAAAAAAAACATGAAAAGACATCTGTGCTGAAGGGGATCCTTTGGTCACGTAGATTTTGTCACCTTGCTGGTCAACGACGTGTTTCATCCAGAGACTGGGCTGTTTTCAGATACAAAAGATACCCACCTGTTATACCCATCGAACACCTCCAGCTTGGTCCACACCAATCATCTGGAACTGTTTGAATTTATTGGAAAAGTAGGTTTGGCATGACTCATGGTCGCAGGCTGACTGTCTTTCCTAGGTCATCGGCAAGGCGGTGTATGAGGGCATTCTGTTGGATTGCCAGTTTGCTCGATTCTTTCTGGCCAAGTTTCTGGGTCGGAATGTGTTTCTGGAAGCACTGAAAGAACTGGACGAGGACGTGTGGAAAAATTTGATTTTTTTGAAGCACTACAATGGTAGGGCATTGAATGTCTTTCTCCTCACTTATTCACTTCCTTTTCTTGAGTAGGTGATGCGGTTGATTTAGGTTTGACATTTGCAACAGATGAGCACCTTTTGGGCAAGATTGTCACCAAGGAACTAAAACATGTAAGCCGCAAGTTTATTTTTTTTTTTACGAATTCTATTAACCTGCCTGCTGCCTGGCTGTGCAGCGCGGTCAAGACTTGACAGTGACCAATGACAACAAGCTGGAATATGTGTACCTGATGGCGGATTATAAATTGAATCAGCAGGTGCGGCAGCAAACCGAGGCTTTTGTTCAGGGGTTCCGTTCCATCATTTCGTCCTCCTGGGTGCGCATGTTCACGCCCTCCGAGTTACAATGGTCAGTCAAGAAAAATGACTGTTGCGACCATCCTAATATGTTGTGTTGATAGGATTATTTCTGGAGAAGATTTAGATTTTGGCAAGCCATTAAAAAAAATGGTATGTTTTGCTAACTTTTACCTCCCTAATTGTTTTAGATGTGCCTGATTTGCGCCGACATACCCAGTACCAAAATGGATATTTTGAACAACATCCGATAATCAAGATGCTTTGGCAAATCGTCCAGGAATTCACGTCACACGATAAGCGTGCCTTTTTGAAATTCATCACTGGCTGTCCCAAGGTAATGCATTATCAAAGGACGTCGCCGGCCATGACCATTTATTTATGACGCTTTCTTTCGAAGCCTCCTCTGGGAGGTGCCCAGTTCTTCCAGCCTCCTTTCACTATTCGGATGGTGTCACTTGATCACCAAAGTGTGGAAGGTGTTCAAATGATGAAGGCTATGTTCAGGCTCGGATCCAGTCAAGAAAAAATGGGCCGATTGCCTTCGAGTTCTACGTGGTAAGATAACCATCCCCAAGGCGTGCTGTTTTGAATTGAACGGAGAAACTGAACCTCTCCTTTTTTTTTTTTTTTTTCAACGAAGCTTCAATTTGCTAAAGTTGCCAGCCTATACCAAAAAGTCAGTATTGCGTGAAAAGCTTCGTTACGGTAATGCAGAGAAATAGAAGCATGAGCATTTTATGCTTTGAATGTGTTTATTTATTATTTTATATTTTTTTTGGGGGGGGGGTGTCACCAAATAGCAATTCATTCCAATGCCGGGTTCGAGCTGAGCTAAAGTTCGTAAGTTGTTTATTTGTATACATCAGAACAAGAGCAATATAATAGCCATTTAAGCGAAAAAGCGAAACAAAAGGGGTATGATCTATCCTGAGATGGTGTAAAACGGTTTGTCTATTGTAGGACACCAATCAATGGATCCAAACTTTTTTTTTTTTTGACGATCGGGTGCGAGCGTGGGTTTATGCATGCCTTTTTTTTACGGGCGATAGATTCGGTATTCATGGATCAAAGGATTGGCCATGGGTTCAGCATCCAAAACAGGGATGGCGGCTTGAACGAGGATGAGTAAAAGTGTCGAGAACGCCAGGAGCCATTGGTATTGCAAAAGACTTGACATCATTGTTTGGTTTGAGTGTAGTTAACCGAAAAACAAAAGGAAAGCTGTCGATAATCCAGGAAAGGAGAGACAAAGAAGAAAGAAAGAAAGAAAGAAAAAAAAAGCAAAAATGGCTGATTAAATAAAGGTTTCCATGATGCCACAGCAAACCCAAAAAGAGAAGGGATGGCCGGTTTTCTCGTCAGTGGATCCCCCCCTTTTTTCTCATAGTAACTCCCAATTCCAAAAAGAGTGGAAAAACCTTTTTTTTCTGAATGCTGCATTGAAGACGATGCAAGCGATTGCCCACGGATTCATTCTATTTTGTAAGGAGGTATGCAAAAAAAAAATAAAAAAATAAAAAAATATAATGGAGCACAGGGAATATTATATTCTACAAGAATTTTCGCGCAACCATGAAGAGTAGTAGAGTGATCAAAACCGCTATAAAGGCGTCCACCCAGAACGTGGACGGTGGATGATCATGATTGTGACGCGTAGGAGTTGAAGAGTGCGACGAAGGCGATGCTAAAGAGGCTACATCTGGTTGGGGGCTCGGATTTCGGGGGAGAGCATTGGTCGAGGATGAGGTTACATTACTGGGTGGGGTGGTCAAAGTAAACATGGACAAATCAACCGGCGCACTGGAGCTTCTGCAGGAGGATATGTCGGGAATCATTTCATGATTTGTGCGCTGACACGTTTCACATTGCCAAGTCTTGGACCTAGCAAAAGGAGTTAGTTTTGCATGGCATCCTTCAGCCACAATGTTGGTTTTGGGTATTTTTACTTTTTTGCATAGATCCTCCGCTCCTCTTGGCTACAATCCAAGGATCCGAGTGCCCCTGCGCCAGGTGTTGGGAAAAAGCTCTGAATCGCAAGCAGCACGGTGCGGACTATCAGTAAATCGTTAGCTGAGCAAAACGAGGCCGCCTTCGTCCACTTACTCCCCCAAGCCGGCTGCCAAAATTCTGGGTGATGATCTGTAATGCTCAGGCAGATCTTGGTATTCAATTGGAAGCGGCCATTGGGCTAAAAGTAACAAATACGTGAACTCAGCAAATCTATGTACTCTGTGCAGCTTGTTGCATAGCCTGTTTTTTTATATTCTCTCACCGTCAAGAAGATCAAATGGGGTGGCTTAAAAGGGTATTCCGTCGGCAAGAGGATCCTTCCATGATACCTAAGGTGATATATCAGTAAAGCTGTCCTGTACCGCCATCACTCTTGCCTGACCTTCCGCCATGGAATTCAGTGTCAGGTGGGCCAGCCACGGTAAAATGCCATTCAAAGATATTGTCCTAAAGCATACCATTCAGCTCAACTAGCAACGGTATCGGATGCAGGTATGGTGATCATTACCTCTAGTGGATGTGCTTTATAGTGCTGTGCCGTATCGTCATCCAGTTCTTTTGCTTCTTGAAGAATGCGCTTGACCGCTGGAAAATCAAACGAGGAATGAATCCCGTCAGTGGCAACATCTCAATCATGTATAAATGGTTCACTCCCAAACGGATGATTTACCTGAACTCTTTAAATTGTAGGAAGGTGCCATGCCGAAAGCAGAGTAGAAAAAAAAGAGGCGAGGGAGGGAGGGAAGAAACGAACACCTGCTGATATTTCATTGGCGCGAAAAAAAAAAAAAAAAAAAAAAACCAGCTCCGTTGTCATGGGGCTGTTCATTTTTATTCATTCGAGAAGGATGCTACGGGTCGCGAAGTTTACGAATGGATTTAGTGTAGTCACGAATGTACTCTGAACGTCGCACCATGTCATACACCTTGACAGCATTCTTGAACCTGGAAAGCGTCAAAAATAAAAAAATAAAAAGTGAGCGGGAAGGAAATTCATGCATTCCAATTCATTACCATTCTTTTTCGGACAGGTGGTTTTTCCTGCCTCGACGTCGGGGCGCAGCCATGACCATATCTCGTAATGACTGGACCAACACTTCAAATGACTCCATCTGTGTCTGGTGCTTCCATGGTAAAAAATAAAGGTTCAAAGGAGACACGACCGCTTCCGCCGTATTGAACCCGGGCAACACCGAGGCCAACGAGCCAGTGCCTAGCGATAAATGTCAGCCAAAGCTCTACCTCTTATCCATTGACTTGCCTTTTATCTTCATTTGGGTATCTTGAAAAGTCTGGTCCAACATGCTTTGGACCTGAAGATAGTTTGATCGTGTCCATTCCGACTCCTGACATTTGTTGCATACAAACACTACCAGGCATAAAATCATCAGGTCCTCCTTCGCCTCATCCTCTGCTCACTTACTGATGTCAGGGTAATAATTCATGTCGTGAGGGCCGAACATATTCGTGTTGAGCAAGGGAAAGTCGGGAATGCGAAACTTGAGTAACTCCGCGCGGCGAAGGCATTGTAGCATGTCCATGTCCACGTCTGTGCCTTCCATCACCACCAGCACCACATTACAAACCGACAACAGAAACACCAGTTGGTAGAGTGACTAATCAAGAAAGGCATAAATCCCACGGCAAATGCCCTCTTCCGGCACCCTTACATCCATTTCCAGCCAAGCATCAGGCGACGTGCCTTGTAGCGAAGTATGCTGCAGCGCCTTTTCCAAAACAGTCCAGCAAAGCAATGGCTATAAAAAACAAAGAAGTTGCTCAGATCCTCCTTGTTTTCATCCTTTGCTGTCAAATTTACTTCGGTATCCAGCAGAAGAACGCGTTCAGGGCATGCATACATATCGATCCCCAGAGTCTTATGGCCATGAGCAAGGAATAAGTCATTCGATTGCGTAGGAAAAGCCTACAGGAATAGATCAAAAAGTCTGCATGATGGGCACCTCTATCACCTTACCTCAGCAGGACGATCAGTAAAGGCAGACAGGATCGTGGACTTTCCAACGCCTTGCTGGCCAACGACCCCAACAACAAAGTGGCCAGGGTGATCTGTGAGAACCTGCAGACACATCCAAAGAAGAATGAGTTCAAGCAGAAGAGTTGGCCATTCTTCTTCCTACCTTCATGACAGCCTCCATTTGAAATTGATCTTGTCGCCTATAAAAAGGAACGGTTCCAGTGGGTGGAGAATCGCTCTTGGTTTTTTCCTGTATAGACGATTGCGGCGGTAGTTGGGACTGTGGCGCAGGGCCAGGTCGACAATCCTGGGTATTCACTGTATTGTTGATGGCGAGCACCTTGGGTTCTTGAGTCGGTCGTCGTTCCAGGATCCTCGGTGCTGTATCCTACAGGATGAAAGAGCAAACTCGGGTTAATGGGTCATGGGAAACGAAAGAAAGATTAGCAACCTTGCCTTGGTTTTATCACGCCGCTGCTTATTATCTCTGGGTCGCCGAGGTTCTCGTTCTTTCATTGAAAAACAAAAGGAAGAAGAAAGAAAGAAAGAAAAAACGCGGAGCAAAAAAAACCCAATTTTTTTTCTTTGGGGTGGGGAGCACACTCTTTTCACTTTTTCTCTTTATTCCTACAACAATGACCTTGGTTCATATTGGTAATTCATCTGACGGCACAGTGGACGAAGGCTAACTACCATTTTATCCTTTCCAGTTCTCGTCAAGTTTAAGCCTGACGTTGAAGAAAGCATTCGTCATGAAGCTTTGAAGGACGTTTTGGCCCTCAAGGACCACATCCCTAGCATTGTCAAGGCCTCGGCCGGCAAAAACTATACTGACCGAAGCAAGGGTTACGATTGGGGTAAGGACTCAAACAATATCGTGGTATGTATTGACCTGATGATCATCACTCTTAGGCTGGGTCGTCGAGCTCGAGTCAAAGGAGGTAGGAAAAAACGACATCGCGATGCGCTTATTAAGCTGACGCTTTTTCTTTGTAGGACTTGCCCGCGTACGCTAGCCATGAAGCTCATCAAGACTTCTTGACAAAGTACAAGCCCTTGTTTGAAGATGTGATTGCTGTTGATTACGAAGCTTAAAACGGCTGTCCCACACGTTCAGAACTCTCTCAGCCGTAAAAATCAGACACTAAACAAAAACGCTAACAAACAAAAAAATCAATCAAAAAATAAAGTTTTCCTTTTCTTTCTTTCTTCCAAAAGCTTTTTTTTTTTATTTGTATGAATCGTGCTTATTATTATAGGGCTGCACTCTTGACATCCATATCTTTAATATCCAAGGCATTCGCCTTACCTACACCTTCCATTGCTATGGAAGATCATAGCGTGCTTTCGGCAGCCTACTTTGAAAAGCTGTTCTTGGTGTTCTTCTTGGTTGTGATTGGTGGTGTATTTGCCGGTACGACGATTATGCTTGATTCTCTGCATCATAACCAGTATCATTGACCCTATTTATTTCATTGCATCGAATCTTACAGGGTTGACGCTTGGGTTGATGGGATTAGACGAAACCAATCTACAAGTGTTGCTGGAGACTGGTACCGATTCTGAAAAGGCCAATGCCAAGAAGGTCATGTCTTTGTTGAACCGGGGCCGTCACTGGGTATTGGTCACTTTGCTCTTATCCAATGTTGTAGTCAATGAAACGTTGCCAATTATCCTGCATGATGTTACGGGTGGCGGCTGGCAAGCTGTCGTTCTCTCCACTGCTTTGATTGTCATTTTCGGCGAGTAAGCTCCTTGGACAAAATGGAAACAAGGGGGGCCGGCTTGCTAACCCACCTTTTTTTTGCAGAGTTATCCCTCAATGTAAACTCGGATCCAAACATGTGTGTGCTTTGAGGGTAAAAACGTCACTCACCGCTCTCCCCCCTTTTTTTAGCTATCTGTGTTCGTTACGGTTTATCAATTGGTGCAAAGACCGCTGAGTAGGTGCTAAAAAAAAAAGTTGATCTGGGTAGAAAGAAACAAGGTCTCACAGCTTGACTTTTTTTTTCTCCTTTGTAGCATGGTTTTGATCTTCATGTACATCATGGCTCCTTTGGCCTATCCTACAGCAATGCTGTTGGATTATTTCCTTGGTGAATCCCATGGTACTGTGTACAAGAAAGCTGGTAAGATCAATCAATGGCAATGGTGGCCTTGAAGCGATGGCTCACTTTTCTTAATTTTAGGTTTGAAAACGCTTGTGTCACTCCATCAATCTGTCAATCCTTCGGACGTTGACGCCTTGACGACCGACGAAGTCACCATCATTAGCGCTGTACTCGATCTCCGTTCTAAACCCGTGTCCGCCATTATGACCCCCATTGACGATGTCTTCACCTTGTCAACCGATGATATCTTGAACGAAGAAGTCGTTGACACCGTATGTTATTTTCCATATGCCAGTACCACCTCCTAATAGTCCTCTTCCATTTTTGGTTGCGCTCCACGTTGTGTCGTTTTTTTTTTTTCTAGATCCTGTCTCATGGCTACTCTCGAATTCCGGTCCATGCTCCTCAGGACCCACTGAACTTTGTTGGTATGCTGTTGACCAAGCGCTTGATCACATACGACCCCGAGGATGCTCTCCCTGTCAAGGACCTGCAGATCAGCACTCTGCCCGAAACAGGGCCCGATACTAGCTGCTTGGACATCCTGAACTTTTTCCAGGAAGGCAAAAGTAACCGATCAACTGGCAAAAGAAAGAAAAAATCACGCAGGTGAACTCACGCTTATTTTTCATTTTCAGGTCATATGGCTTTAGTGTCCGTCAGCCCTGGCGGGCAAAACGGCGCTCTGGGTGTCATCACTTTGGAAGACGTGATTGAAGAATTGATCGGTGAAGAAATCGTGGATGAAACCGACGTTTACGTGGATGGTATGTCAACATCGAACCAATCCTCACCCCTCAAACTAATCACTGCATTTTTTTTTTGTTTAGTTCGCAACAAGATCCGTGTGATCCGTCGCCAAACCAATGCTCGTCGTGGAAGCTCGCGCTTGACTCGCTTGTTGACCCTACAGCGCAACGCTGCCGTACTTAATGCCAAGCAACAAAAGCAACAAAAAGACTATGGCGCTACAGAAATCGATTCCCAACCCGCAAATGAAACCCAACCTCTCTTAGGTAAACAGTAGACATTCCATTTCATTTCCAATTGCCTGCAAATGGAAAATAAAAAATAACATCTCCGCTTTAATATGAGCGAGAAACCAAAGACGCATCATCCTTGTGAAGAGGGAGGTGATTGCGAACTCTGTCTAACACAGTTGATATCGAAGCTGATGACGGCACCCCTCCCTCTAAACGAGTGCCTAAAACACACTTACGATCTCCTTGCCATTGCTTTCTTTTCAATGCCTAGCAAGTCCTTGGCACGGAAGTCGATTCCAGGACTCCCAATGGCATCCAAACACGAGTCAAACTCCCCATCTACCCAACGATCGTTCACCATGGATATTGGCTGGCTTGCCTTCAAAAACGAAGCTAAAGTGGATTTGCGGAACTGGTTCGGTAATCATGCTCTGCAAACGTGTTTATTACTCTAGCTTGCATGCCACGAGTCGGTCTCCAGACTTGACGTACACCATGGCCGCAACGATTTCTTCATGACGAAGGGAGGTAATCAATTCCTCGGGTATCTTGTCTAGTGCTTTTTCTATCGACGACTCTTTCAATGACCATGCTATGCTTGCATGAAAACGAGGGGGCTACGACAAGCAGACGTGCCAGAATAATTCAAAGTGAGCATGCAACTTTGTGTATGCAAGATAATCCCGTACCTGGTAAAATAACGGTTGGTTGAATTTCTTGTTGACTCGGTCAACGGCTTCCATGCACTTTGTCAACTACAAAAAATAAAAAAAATGGAAGTGATCAGTTCAGAGATCCTTTCGGGAACACGATGGCATGCTCTTTTATTGGTTTTTATTACCTCTTGGTATCCCCGGCCAATTTCAGCTGTTAAAAAAGATCGCGTCTTGTCTTCGTTGGTAAGGAGAGCTAGCTGCGCAAAGGAGAGAACAAAACTACAGGGATATTTCACAAAAAGAAAATTCAGCGGAATCGTCGATGGAGATGCTGGTTCACTACCTTTTGGTTGACTTCAGAGCATCCCGGATGGCACTCGCATAGCTTGGAGTCTCATGCTCTTTGAGATATAAGCATTTGCTGAGGCTGATATGCGGGCTGTCCACTGGTCGCACATCCTCAGTAAGAACCAGACTGACCACAGCACCAATGGTATCTTTCGGTTTCACTAAAAAGTTAATATGAGATCATCAGTCCCACTCATTGTCCGCCTCCAGATACCTTGTAAATAAACATGGGTTGCCCAATTGTTCATAACCGCAGGTTTTGATCGCACGCGCCCTTGGTAATCTACAGAATCGTGTGGTACAACTAGAAGCTCCCAATGTAAATCGAAGACATGAGCATCATACTGTATGAATTTATAAACTTACTTGGAGAGAAAAACGTTGGCAGCTTTGGTAATGCTTGTCTAGCATGAGGGAAGCAGGTTGAGCATTTGTTTTTTTCCTTTCAATTCTCACGAGGAATACCGTTTGGACGTGCGTCGATCTTCTGGCAATGATCGCTTCAGGCCAATATCCTTTCTATCTTGATCTTCTTCAGATGAGCTCGAATCATAGTCAACAATTGAATCCATAAAAATTAGGAGCGCAATGAAGGAGAAAAAAAAAAAAAAAAGGGCAGGAGCAAGCAAATTTCTGGTTTGACTAATGCTTCCCAGCAAAAGCCCGGGCAAGGATCTGGGCGATGAAGTTCGTACGGCATAGTAAACAAGTGCTTCAGGATACATTATAAATTGATATGACGCTAATAGTGTTACCGAGCCTGCTTCCTGGCTACAACCTTGCTCCATCGACAAAAGCTGCTTGTCAGCGAAAATTTCGAGAAAAAAAAAAAAAGGCAAGCACAAAGTTGCCAGTTCTCATGATAGAACAACCATCAAGTATGCACAGGTTGGCTAACCCTTGGCTGAGCGTGGTGTGTCGGTGTCGCATCAGCTAGTCCAACACAGTTTGCTGTTTTCTGCCTTCCTAGGTGAAATCCAGTCCGTGCCCATTGAAGCCGTCCATGAATATGCTAACACCTAATGATAATTGGGCATGCAGTGAAATGGCTTGCATTCTTAATTACCCTGATGGTGTGTTGGATACGGCACATCCAGACACACCCAGAAATGCAGATTCTTTAAAGCTCAGCAGCATGCCAACTTGAAATGCAAAATTACAGTTTAATAGCACTGCAATAAGGTGATGAGGGGGAAAAAAAAATAAATAATGAGTAGGTAGCTAAATTAAACAGTAAATAGATCTATAAATGTTCACCAATGGCAGGGAGATTTATTCCTTGAGGAATAAGGAGTGAAGGTGTCATCGTGGGCCTTTGTCATTTTCACGGCTAGGTATTGTCCAGAAGCATCGATGCGGATGAATCGATCACCGTCCATGAATCCAGACGGGTGTGGGGAAGAGTGGCTCAGTAAGGTTGAGCGCTGAGTTGCAATGCTGGTGGAGGTGGAGCACGTTGATAAGGACGACGACGCAACCACTTTTCCGCTGCCTCCACGTAGTGTCACGACTCCTTGCCAGCCAATGTCCATCTTCTGTTTCCAGATAATACCTTCGGTACATCCGTGGTCTGGGAATGACAAAGAGAAGAAGAAAAAAAAAAAAAGAGGAGTCAGCTCGCTGTGTCTATTTCTTGCTTTACGCTTTACCAAGCAGGAACTTGGAGAATTCCATCCAGCCACCACCGACACGGACCATGACCATGCCACTGGGGAGGATGCGGCAGTAAACAAGGCGCCGCTGAGCGCTGCTGTTGCCAAACCAGAATTTGCCAACATGTGGGGGTTCAGGCATGCGATGATGTGGCTGTCGTTGAGGTTGAGGTTGAGGCCGATGCTTGCGCTGGCTTTGCTGTAAACGATGGGTGGCAGATTGCACAACAGCCACTTGCGTAAACAGGTCGTCCTGGGCCAAGCATGCTTCTAATTCGCGCTGCCGGGAAGTATAGGCGGTGTGACATCGTTCCCAATGGAGCTTTGTGGCTGCATCCACCCAGGAGAGCTCGGACTTGATCACTTTGGCGTGCGCCGAGAATGTGGTCGTGAGCTGGTCTTGCAAACGAGCCAAGTGGTCTTTGTCGAGAGTTGTGGACTTGGTTGGCTGTTTCTTCGCAGCGAGGTAAGGAGCAGTAGCTTCAATGATTTCGTCTAGTGCGCTGAGTGCTTCGTCGACACGGGAGAGTGTCGCCTGGCGTTTGCGTTGCTTGCGTTGGCGAGCAAACTCATCTTGTTTGACAAGCAGTGTTGAAACTAACTTGTCCTTCACATCCTTCAAGGCATCATCGTCACCAAGCTGTTCGAGAAGCGATTGACATTCCTGCTCCAATGTCATCCAATCGCGATCGGCACATCGCAGGCCATCGTTGGCAGAGCTTTCTTGAGTACAGGACACGGGGTAGTCCCTGTAGGTTTCCAGTCTCTCTTCCATAGCCATGCCAGCTGCCACCATCTTGTCTGTCTGCCATTGTTTGCGCTTCCACACCTGACAGTCATTGATGAATGTACCCCAAGCAACCTTGCACATATCAACGGTTTTTCGTTTTTCACTTTGGCCATTGCCCTCGCCAAGCTTCTTGCTTTCTTCGTCCACCAGGCTGTCCACTCCGCTCCAGGCTAAGCCATCTTCAGGTTGTTCATCGGCTTGAAGAGTGTCACTGCCAACAGCAAAAAAAAAAAAAAAAAAAAAGGTAAGAGATGGAGACTGGGGAAGCCTAAAAGTTCCTTATGGCTTACCTTTGTTTGTATGAAAGGATTTGGTCATGGATGAGTGTGGCAATCGAGTGAAAGGCAGAATGGAATTGGAATTGATTACGCTGATATTGAAGGGCTTCAGCTACATCGCAGCTGTGCTGGGGGTCATTGTCGGCCTCGAAACGGTCCAAAAAGTCCTTGACTGTGTCTAGGTCTTGACCATGATTGGAAACGAGCGACAACATGGAGGACGCCTCCCACACGTACCATGGTGCCTCGGAGGCTGATCTGCTGGAAGATAGGATGGACGCGACTTTGCAATAGGCATCAAGATGGCGCTCCAGAGTGGTGTACTGCCGATCCAGGCTGGTGATTAGCGATTGGAGGTTTTGTTGCGCAGCCCGCTTTGACAATTGATCCACTCGCTGGCAGACGTCATCAAAGATGGGTCGAAGAATGAGCATGTTTTTCTGGCCTTGGGCATGCAGATCTTCATCTTGCACAACGAGTTCATGACTTTGCCATTGATCCAAAAATTTGTGGATGGCGTCTAAACGAACTTGCAGGTCAGCAAAGTCGCTAGCTGTCAGGGTTAGTGGAGTTGAGCTGCTGTGATACTGGCTGAGGGTTTGTTCCAGAGTGTCAAGCACCTGCGCTTGGTCGATCCACTGCTTATTGCTGGCCATGGCTTTTTGGACAGCGCTGTTGATGGTGGCATAGCGAGCGAGCGCCTGATCTATGCGGTTTCGATCTGTGAGAGCAAGTGCAGCAACTGGTGGGTGATGACAGGTATTATGGAGGTGTTCGTTGTTGGTCCAGTGATCGTATTTGTCGTGCAGCGGCTCCAACAATGCAGAGGTGTCTCGCCAGTCGTCCTGCCATTGCTGATGCAGGAGGGGCTGTTTTACGCGCTCAGACCATACAAGAATCCAATGCCGACAACGGATATTCAGAGCAGCAAGCGCATCAACGGTATCGACGTAATGTTCGAGCCAGTTGGTGACGTGCATAGACCAGATGCGTTGTTGCTTTTGTAACTTTTGGTGTTGTTGGCAGGTATGGGTGAGAGCGGCCAATCGCTCTTCCAGTTGCCGGATTGCTGTGTCGATAGAGTGATCGTGCAGACGGCTCAGCACGTCGTCAACAAGCCGTTGATCGTATGTTGAAAGCAGCGAAACCAGCTGCTGGCATCGCTGGTCACGGGCTTGCCTTATAGTTGCAAGGGTGTCCTGCCATTCAGTAATTTGGTGAAGCATGTCAACAGGATTGGATGGGGCCAAGGATTCAGCGGAAACCGATTTGTCGGTGAGCGCATCAATAGCACGGCTGTCTTCTTTGTTTGCCTTGTCCAGCCATTCAAGTAACAAGCTGAGCATCCAATCTAGCTGGGCATCGTACAAAGGCAGTGTGGCGGCGGCTGGGGGACATAACTCTGGCAGGCGGGCAAGGCAAGACACCCAAATCGATAAGCAATCGTCTGTATCATGTTCCATTGGTAAATTCTAAGGATGACAAAAGTGGAAGGGGTCAGATTTAAAAAAAAAAAAAAATGAACCGCCAAACGCCTCTGATTATTAGCTACCTTTAACAATGTGCTCATGTCATCCAATTTCGACGTCACCAAAGGGTCTTGGTCGGATGGTTGTGAATCCTATGGGAAAATGTCAATGATCTTTGCAAGTTCAAGAAAATGTGTTCTTCATCACCTCTGCGTCAATGTCTGATGCTGCCAAGAGAGGGGCCAGCAGCGAAGAGAGGGTACACTGCATTGACTGGCAATATTGACGCAGCAAGTCATGATAGGTACTTGATTCCAGGGTCGAGGAAGGAACCAAACAGTTGATATCGCGACGTAGGCGTTGAAGAGCATGGTGGTCGAGGTGTTTACTGGTCTGCCATTGCTGTAATTGTGTCCAATAGTCTTGACCGCGGGCATGGTGTTGGCACAGCTGATGGCACCAGTGATCCAGCAGCTTCAGGTGTTGCTCGAGCGCTTGGATGGAAGCTTGCTTTTCCTGTAGAATGGGAAGCAGTGGGTAATCATGGGCGTAGTTGGTGGTCATGTCGAGGATCAGGTTGTCGAGGGTGGCGAGGACCGGCTCGTCTTGCAGGCAAGGCATACGCACGTGGAGGTGAAGTGCTTGATCTGGAACCCAAGTCGTTTGCTGGGCGTGGTCCAGCCACCAGATGGTCAAGGAGTCCAAACATGATTCAAGGCTGGCCATGAGGGCATGGTGGCATGGCAGCCAGGTCATCAGTTGACGGAGCATGGCCCATTCTTTTTGCTTCGCACCCAGAGAATCCTTCAGACGAGTCACTTGGTGTAGCCATGCATCCATGGTGGCGACGATGTGGTCAGGGGTGGCCATGGGGCGCGGCAGTGTAGAGAAACACGCCACAAAATCATCAAATCGGTGCTGGATAAATGGTACAGTGTCGATCCACAAGTCATCGTCGGACCATGTCTGCAGCTGCGCTTCCAACTTGGACAGGAGCGGTTCGTCAGTGATAGGGTCGCCGGTGTCAAGGGGGGCACGGTCTTGGGTCATGTCCGCCACCCAGCTAAGCACGTACAGAAAAGCCTGATGCCATTTGTCATCGACAGCCACGCCAAGTGAGGAGCACTGCCATCGGCCACGCCGTAGCGCCAGTTTCCAGCCTTGTTTCTTCTTCCAGGCTCCAAGGTAGATGGCTTCGTCAGCGACAGCTTGCTGCAAGGCTAACCAAAGTTGCTGGACGAATTGGAACATCTGGGCCAGCTCGAGATCATCCAATAGAGGGAAGGAGGCGTCCTTCTTTCCTTTGTCGTGGCTGTGATGCTGCACGAGCTCTTTCTGGAAGGGAAGCCATTGGGCAGTTTCAAACTTGTTTATATCTGCAACAATGGACGCATGAGCACTGTCCCAGGTCGACGGTGAAAGGCTGTCATCGTCAGCATCCCGTTCAGTGAAATGACCAGCATTGATGTCGACGACAATGTCGTCGTTCAGGTCGTCGTCTTCCGGTAGAGCAATATTCACTTGGCGGTCATTGATCGAAGCCAGCTGTTGATCCATCCAAACTTGCAGGCTCTTTGCTGTGTTTTGGTACCGGGCGACCGTGGTATGTTGCACTTGGAGACCAACCCACTGGTCCAGCAGCGCCGTCAGCCGCTCACGCAAGTTCAGCAGCGTGGACCATTTATTTTGAACAGCTGTCTTGATACGTGCCTGGTGTGCTTCTTGTTCGGCCCGTGTCCATGAGAAAATGGCGGACAAGGCCGGGTCCTGGTGTACGTTGTGGGCGGTATGGATTGGGTAGACAATGGCATTCGGGCGAATTTTTTCCACCAGGTCATGAAAGGCCAGCACACGGTCTTGAAAACTGGAGGAAGGTTTCAAGTCGCCATCGGCCTTGATACCATTCTGCTGAAGAACACAAGGCTCGTTCACCGTCGTGCCGGTGTGCTTGGGATGGCGTATCTGTTTGGACATAGCATCGGCCAGGCGTTCGGCATCGCTGGTAGCGTCTTGTAATTGGGTGAGCAAATCGGCTACGGCAACGTGTTGGTCCAACAGCTTGGTGCCGTAGTGGTAGAGGTGCACATATCCGCGGTATTTCTGCACCAGTTGTGTCTGTGCAAGAGCCAGGGTTTCTTCTTGGCGCTGGCGAACATCATCGCCCAAGGCTGTGAGGGAATGGATGAGTGATTGGTAGGCGCTGTCAAGTTGTTCCATTTGGCGTTCACCAAGGTCCAGTCGGTCTTGGTAACTGCGCAAGGTTGCAGACAGTTCACGGGGGTGCGATGAAGATGAGTGGATGGCAAGGTCGCGGTTGACAGAGCCGGCCAACATGGTAGGCACGGAAGGTGATGAGGATGCGCGGGACACGGCATCGTTGGCATCAAGATTGATGCAAGCCTTTTTGACGCAGAAATCATACAGCTTCTTTGTGTTGGTGAGGATCCATTGGTTGGTTTTGCGGCCGAGGTCGTACCAATCAGAGTATGATTTCCAGGTGTCGAGCTGAAGCGAGTGGCGGTCGAGGGCGTGCCGAAGTAGCTGAAATGAGCGTCCCAGGGACTCCCATTTTGTCAGCAGCCGGTGGCGCTCCTTGACGATGGCGTGGCCGTCCTGGTGGTCGTCCTGCAGGTCTTGCACGGCATCGGCGATTTTGGGCAACTCATCCTCCATTGCGGCTTCAAGACGGGCAGCAATCGAGTCGCGTTCCTTTTCCAGTCGCAAGAGCTTGGCTGCTTCCAGCACAGGCAAGCTATTTGACATGGGAAAGAAAGTTGTAGCGGAGAGGGGCGAATCTTCGAGCATGGGCGATGGCGTCGATGTGGTTGATGCAAAAAAAACGTTGGTTGTTGACACGACGATGGCATCCATGGTCATTTTTTCCAGATAGCCCAGTCGATCGACGATCCAGCCGTTCAAACGATGAATATGATCGCAGGTGTGGGAAATGCGGCGTTGGAGTGAAGCCAGGTGATGACCATCGGCTTGCAGCTGATCCAGGTTGTCGATCATCAAGGCCAAATTCATGCCGAGCGTGTGCAGGGTATTCTGAATAGCGGCTTGGGTGGTGTCAGTGTCGAGGCTAGATCGAACGACACTGTCTGGTATAGGTGACGATGGAGAGGCGGTCATGCTGTCAGTGGTCAGACGCGTGTCGGAGAGATCGGGAATGCGGCGTTTGACATTGGTCAGGTAACTGGAGGCGTCTTCTTTGAATTGTTGAATCTCCGAGGCAAGAGATGTGGTGGAGTCGTTGTTGAGTCCATCATTGGAGAGCATTAAGCGGCGGCGTAGTTTTTCACCAGACGACTTGAGATGGCGATACTGCGCAAGCACATCTAACATGACCAGGTGCTGCTCCACGGCCCGCCTTGCCAATTTTGCTCTTCTTGCCATGTTATCCATCTTTGCTTCCAACTGACGCTGACGACGTGTCAAGGCAGCGTACCTGGAGTCGAGAGAGGGAAATAAAAAAAAAATATGAATAAAAACTCCCGAGAGGAATGGGAGGAAAAAAAAAAAACACGACCTCTTACCTAGTGGTGTCAGAGGAATGTGATGTTTCCACAGAAGACGCCATCTTGTCAGGTAGAATAGGGTCAGCCACGTCACTGTCTCTGAGATGTTGATAGGCAGCAGCAAGCTCAGGGTGCAGACGACGATCAGCCTCAGTAAGTTCTTGCTCTATCTCCATGAGACGGGACACCAAAGTTTCAGCGCCAAGTCGTTGATCCTGGTCATCAGCATCTTGAGTATGGTATGGGTATATGTCTTCAGTCCACAGAGCATCTGTGAGAAAGGTGTCCAATGCGTCATGGTGAACCTCTAGCCAATCCAGTAGTTGGGCTACGTGTCGTTCCCATCGATAACGGCTGTCCAGTTGTTGCAACCAGGTGCCATAGTTGTTTAAGGACCGTCGCACATGTTTGAGTAGCTGATCTGTAGACAGAGCCATGTCGATCAGAATGGTCTCGGCAGGTGTCAAGCTTTTACTGCGCATTTCTGAAGACGACTGATCCTGATGGTCTTGCTCATGAGCCGTGGGTGAGTGCTGTGGCAGGTGGATGTGTTGCCGAAGAAGCTGTAGATCGTCTGTCTCTAGTTTGTCGAGGGCAAGGGTCAAGGAGTCGAAGGTATGCTGCCACGAGATCAAGCTTAGCTGATTTGAACCGTACACGTCAGAGACAAGTTTTTTCGTACCAGCAGCATTATGCAGATCGTCTGGCCAAGGAGTGGTCTGGGTAGCAGCGAGTCCATGTTGGTTCAGAGGAAGCGTTGGTTCGGCGGACAAAGCGTCCATCCATTGCAAACAGGTGTTGTCTTTGAGAGGATCGCCCAAGGTCAGCATCCAGGTTTCCTGTTCTTGAACATGTCGTAAACAGGGTTGTAAGCTTTGGAAAATGGCATGGGTGTGATCCCAGCCTTGGTGGACCTGCTGAAGCCAGTGATCCACCAAAAGAGCCTGATCTTGCATGCGGGCGCGGTGACGGCTGAAGTCTGGCTGGTCAAGCACCTCCGAAGAGAAGGCGTCGTCCAGGCCGCTTAGTGAAGAGTGGACCATCTGAAGGCGCATGGAGAGATCTTGAAGATGTTGATTGGCGGTCTGGACAGCATGGTCGTCTGCAGACATGCTGGGTAGTTGTAGGCTGGTGATGGCCGATTCTATAAAAGTGAGCTCGGCGTGGATGGCATCCATGATCTTGACGACATTGATCCCACTGGTGAAATCAGCATGGTGTTGGAGGATAGGGTGTGACGGAGAAAAGATCAAGTGGGCATGTGACATCAGGTTGTTTCCTTGGCGTATGAGATCAGCGTCAGGGTGAGACAGAGGATGTGGCAATGCAAGGTTATCCCATGAGGTCAGAAGCTGCTGCCTCTGAGATGTCAAGTAAAATTCAAACACGTACAGAAACACTGGCCATTCGAGCATGCGAGGGTCGAGCGAGAGGAGGTCATCTGGTCGTAGAAGGTCAGCAGGGAGGTCGGTGTTGGCGGTTAGCAAGGATGTCAATTTAGCATGTACATTTTCCTTGTTGGTGGTGGTTGGTGACGCAGGTGGCTCGCAGACAGAATGAGGGTACTGCTGATGGTGTTGGATCAATTGGGCGAGTGCTTGGCCGTTTTTCCAATCATGGCTAAAGTCCCGGAGGCGCAGTTGATAATGTGCTTGGATCCACTTCAGCAACCCTGAACGCGCATTCATCCAGGCTGTTTGGAATGATAGTTTACCCAAGCGGAATGTGGGAAACATCAAAACTTTGGCGGGTTGCTCCTGTGCAGAGTCGTTTGACGCCTAAAGGTGTGAAAAAAAAAAAAAAAAGAATGTCAGCCAAGGTTTGTGTACAAAGAATGAGGACTTACAAGAGGAGATAATTCAGGGTTTACGGATAAAACTTGACAGACCCAATGCAGGGCAATACAGGAGAGCAATTCCAAAACGACCATGTCATCGCCGTCCATGACAGCAAGGGATAATAGGTGAGATTGATGTTTCAAATCTTGGCCATCATTGGTAGTGGCAACAAACAAACGATAGATAGCTTGTGCTACGTCTGACAGGTGATCGAGGCCTTGTTCGTTTCCCACCAGACCAAACCTCTTGGCCAGAGAACGCCAAGCAGCAGGGTTATGCTTCAGGTCGGTTGTGTGGTGAAGCAGTGGGTGGCCTAGTTGCAAGTTGATCCAGCGACAAAGCAATGCTTCCAGCTGACCAAGCGATGCTGCATTGAATTCGTCGTCGGTCGAGGTGACATTCCCGCTGGTCAAGGTGGTCGTGTTTGGAGGAGCTGAAATCATCCAAGAATGAGGGTGCCAACGTGGAGTGGCGTGGTCGTTGACAAACGAATCAGAGGATGCAATAAATAAATAAAAAGGAGAGGAGAAGCTGCAGCCAGGTTCTATGGAAGATCCTTTTTTTTTTTTTTTTTTTGCTAAGCCAAAATGAAAGTGTAAAGATGAGTATCAAGGAGAAAAAGAACTTGGTATTAATGTAACGTGTTTTTTTACCTTTAATTCAATGAACAGCAAAAAAGGAGAGATGGCCAAAAGACAACAAAAGGGATAAGGATCAAGATGCAATAGAGAAAGAAAAAAATAAAAGAGAGAAAGAAGGGGAGCAGAAAAAAAGTTCCTTTTTTTTAAGCGCGTTGCTTTTGCATTGCGCCTTTTTAAAATAGTCAAGATCTGCCTTTTGACCTGTTGACACCATTTCGTCCATTGCCCTTTTGTTTGTTTCTTTGCCCATTTTTGTATGTGTTATTATTTTGCATCGTTTCATCTCTCTCAACTGAACGGAAGGGGAAAGAAAAAAGGGCTTCAATGTCACACAGATTTGCTTTCAAAAGCAAGTGGCCACATGGCTTCCAAAGAGGAGAGAGAAAATGAAGCGAAAATAGTCCTCACTATGTTCAGCTCGTGGTCTTCATAAAGTCCGTGCACCCAATGATAGCGCTGAATGGAATGATGGTGGTCTGTGATATCTGACCTGCAGCATTGGCTCTGTCCCAAGTGAACCCTGGTGACAAAGTTTCACCGAGCTTGGGCGGGGGGAAAAAAAAAAATCTGGGTAACGGCACCTCTTTATCCTTGGTTAAACAATAAATCAGGCTAGATAAACTTGTAGGGCTTGTCGGATGCCAAAGGTGATGGGTGGTATCCATTGGCGTCGTCGGTATATGTAGAGAAGGTACTGTATTCACTGACTTCGGACAGGTTGCTGTCACGGTTACCGGCGTAGTTGCTGGTGCCTGGAAAATGAAGCTTTTTGGTGACGGCTGTGGATTGGGCATTGGAGACAGAAACTGTGCTGTTGGAGATGATGCCTCGGTGCAAGGTCGGATTGGCCGGGTCCGGTGTCGAGGATGGTGAGACAGTACCGGAGGTGTTGGGCTTTGGTGATCTTGTGGAGGGTGGCTGCAGCCTTGACTTATCGGTAGGAGTGGTCAGAGCTTGCTTGGGTGGAGGAGGTGACATTGCTGCAGCCGGCATGACAGGTTGGTGACGAGGCGGGGAAGAGGCGAGGACTGGATCAGGATATTGTACAAATCCAGGCGCATCCAATCCAGGATAGTCTTCCGCGTAAACTTTGCTTTCCTTTTTATGCAGCTCGGCCATGGGTTGCTGCTGCTGTTGCTGGTTGGTTTGACCAGCACGCATTTGCTGGAAGGCTTCGGCCAAATAATTATACTTCGACAGGCGAGCACCGTTCGCCGATGCGCGACTTCGGCGCTGATCCTCGGTGCTGTTATTGTACTGCTTTATGTTGTATATCTCGTCCACCGTAGCCGTGATGTTCTCGGAAGGCGAGGTGGGGGTGAAATGCTGGCTACCAAAAGCATTTTGCGGTGCGTTGAAGGAATAGGGAGAGTTTTGCTGGTGTTGGTTATTACGATCGTCCATGGATACTGCACCTTGGTTTTGCTGTAGCTGTGGTTGCTGCTCAAGATAGTTACGGTCCATGACCATGCTGGGTGTGATACCTCGACCGCGCTTGAATTTCTTATTAGACCGTTGCCGCATCAGGATACACGCAAACAAGGCAACAAGTAAGAGGAAGCCGCCAGCAACTCCTCCTATGATACCTCCCAGCTGGGCCATGGTGAACTGCTGTTCACTGGGTGCTGGTGTGGGTGAACTTGAACTGGTCGAGGCAGCGCCAGTGACGGACGAAAGTGGTGCGGACGTTGCACTGGTCAAAGGGCCGAGAGTGCCGGTAGGTGGCGTCATGATCGAAGGTGTGCCCGTCAACAGACTTGAGAGATCGACTGACAAATTTGGACTCGCCGACGATGTAATCATTATCGATGACCCGCCTACAAATGAGAGATAACGCATGAATGAAAACGGATTAGTTCAAACAAAACAGCACTCTTTTCTTTTTTTAAAAAAAAGGGGGGTTTCATGTACCTGACATGACAATGGAGTGTGAAGGAGGGAGATAGAGAGAGAGAAATACTATATAATAAAAAATGAGATAGATAGGGATTCAGTGAACCGTAGGGTGAGGAAAAGAACAGTAATCGCAGGGTAATGATATAAAAAGAGTTCAACAAAAAAAGCAAAAATAATTAAATGAGTCTCCGTGACACCGCGTGTTACACAGGTTAAATTTTTTTTTTTTGATGAATGGGAAGCTGTGCACTGAATGCGCGCGGACCAACCAACATCCTTGTATCATTTCTTTGAAAATCACCCTTTCATCAAAATGCATGGGCACACAAGAACAGGGAAAAGATGAAGTCACCAGGTAAAGATTCGACACCAATGATTGGCTTCAAAAAGGGACCTGTGGAGTCCTATCATTCAGTATTGCGCAAACGTCTCTGAGATCTTCCATTTTGTCTTGTAACCGCAAACTATCAAGAAAGAGACCTTCGCATGACCTACTTTTTTCCAAATGTTTGATCAAATGAATCCTTCTGGTGATGCTCTATTTTTTGTGTCCTCGGAAAGCTTTTTTTCATCTTTTTTTTTTTTTTTTGCAGAAGCAAGGGTGTCCAATCGCATGAGAGGGTCCTCCAAACTCCAAATACTCGCTTCAAACTTGCACACGTACCTTGAACACCGTCTCTTGCCTCTTGCATTCGTGAGATACAGTAGACCCCATCAGGAAATTCAGCGCAGGCACAAAAAAGGCAGGAGGCAATTGCCAGCAAGTTTAACTCAAGCACAAGACCTAGCCAGTGGATGAAACAAAATTCCTGTAGAGAGTACTACGCAGGAGTATTTTTTTAGGAACGTCAACCAACGAAAGGAACATCTGTCCTTTTTTTATAGGAAAAAGGGGAACACAAGTTTCATTATGGTATCTCATGATCAGTCAATGATATTGAGATGTACTATACATCATCAGAAAGCCCTGACATATCACTGTAACATATTGGACACGATCACGATTTAACCCGTGCAATCAGCTAAATCAAAAAAAAAAAAAAAAAAGGGCAAAATTTCATGCAGAATCAAACCAGCTTTCGACTGAAATGTTTCATGTTGTGGCCAATAAGAGGCGTGGGTTCCAAAAAGTATAAAAGATCGCTGCCGTTCTTGAAATGCATTTTTCTGCGCCTCTTTCCTACTTTTTTCGCGTTCTATGCTTGCTCAGTCATGAAGCTAAAAGTCAAGGCATACATTGCAGAAAATTACACAAATCTCGATTTAATCAAGATATACAATGTGCTCTTTAGCACCACGCCACGTGAATTAGCAGAACAGAGCGTCCGGCAAGTGATTGAAGAATTATGCCTTGACGAGAATGAAAATGTCAGCGAATGGGCTTCCAAAATGAAAGACAACAAGTACCAGGTAAGCGATTTGTAATAAATGGTAGCGGCTTACCTCCATCACTATATTTTTCTTCATTCTAGATATTGAATAATCCACAATGTCATGCTTACTGGTCTCTTCGACGAAAGGCCGAAGCAGAGGCTGAAGGAATCGCTGCCTTACAATTAAAAGCAATTGAAAGTGTCAGCTCGACCCTTGTATCGTCGAGCTCCCTTGATACTGAACAGTTGACGATCAAGCCATCAATTGTAAGTTTTAATGAATGAGAGATGCTAGAAGAATGCATCAGGACTCACATGTTGTACAGGAACAAGACAAGATCTACTTTGGGGGGGAGAGTCCAGCTACTATTATAAAAAAACAAGGGATCAAGCTATTGAATGACAACACGCCAGGCTTTGTCAGAAAGTATGTCCGTATGATTTTGTAGGATCTGCTTACGATTATTTTTTCTCCAGCCTCTGCTTGAATAGTATCTTGGATTTGGCAGACAACTCTCAACATAGCCAGCGCCAATTTTTTACCGATCAAGAATGGGACTTGCTCAAACGAAAGTTTTTGAAGATGAAAAGGAGCAAACTTACCAAGGATATTGAGACATGCATTGATGTCATCAACAAAGTAGGTTAGACTGAATCGCTGCGCTGACCAAGTTTAAACGTTTTAATATCTTCTGGTGTCCTTGATAGGGTTTCAAGTCTTTGAATTTAAGAAAGGCATTATGGAGAGCAAGAAAACAGGAACACGAGAACCAAGGCGACGTGTCAACTGTGGCTGCAATCTATTGTCAACTGTAACCCGCATAGAGCAATGATATCAACTGCTCATCTTTTTTTTTTTTTTTTTGGGGGGGGGGGGGGGCAGGATCAATGTGTATATGAATCACGCTTATTTGTTTGAAGATGATGAATCCTTGACGGAAGCGGATTGGTTGGCAAAATTATGGATGCCCATCTTTGAAGCACTTTTCGCTGGCTCACATGTGCGGCTCAAATGGCAAGTCCAAGCTAATATATATGGTATGGCATTTGAAAAACTCACAGGGATGTGCTTTTTAGGGGAGAATCTGCTCTGCCATGTTCCACCATACTGAAGAAGCAAGCACAGGATGACAAGCATGTCATTGGCCTGAAAATTGACTGTCGCTTTATGGCAAATTCTATTGACGTTGGAACTGCCGAAGCCGCGCGAAACATGACACCCCAAAAGATCACCTCGGACCATGCCAAACTGCTCGTGGAGGCCAAGTTGATTCTCGATACGTTTGCCACAAGACTCCCACTTCTCCCAGCTGGTGACCTCAAGGTGTATTGCGTGCAAATCTGTCGCCAATACGCGGACATTCTTTGCCTCGACTTGGTAGACAATGGCCTTTACGTTGCAACCCCCTTTGCCCGGCTCTCGCTCCCCAGCTCGCTGGTGCTGTTCACAAGCATGGCTAAAGATTGGTTTGATTCTGCACTTCAACTGAAAGTAAGCTGAGTGATACCATTTAATGCTGACGAAGCTGACCTGTCTATTTAATTTTCTCACCACTCATTTAGAAACGCTGTCTTGACTTGGAAAAACATACCCACATCTTTAGCAAAGGAAAAAAGCGATCATTCGGCGACCACTTTGACCGACCCGTTGCATTTGAACCAAACGCCAAACGATCCTGGATACGCGGCACATTTTTCGAATCCGTCCCAATTGAAAAGCAACGTGACTTGGCTAACTACCTTTACGCACCTCCTCCCATGCAAGACCTCCATACCAAAAAAAAAAACCAGAACATTGTAGCTTATTCGACACGAACAAGCGTCATCCTGCACAAAATAAAAAAAGGGTCAATCAGAAAATAAATAGAGTGGGAGATGAGTCTGACGTTTGACCGAGGTTGGTACAGGAACGCAATTGATAAGGTTGGCAGGAACATTTTTTCCATGGAACTAGCACACCCTCTCGACCCCAAGATCGTCACCGTAAATTGGAGAACTTCCCTTTCAACAATACCTACCGCTTTCAAACCCCCCCCCCGCTGTTTTATTGTTTTGCCTGCTCATATTCATGTCTTCCATGAGCTACAGCAGTCACCAAAGGTCTCTCCAGGATGTGCATTTGAGGCATTGCGATTCCATGCTAGTTCGATAAGCCATAAGTGAACGTCAAGTGGGAAATCAAGGATATCTTGTAGAGATTAAGGAAAAAATCCAACCAGATGGATCCAAGGCCCTGTTCTTTCCACCAACGAGTGAGAGGGGGAAACTATGGTACTAATAAATACAAAAGCCATTGTTTTCCCTCCTACTTGCCTTGCATTCCATGGTGCCAATGTCTACAGCCCTTGGGTACAACAATGGAGAGTCGCCATGCCGGTCGCATGTCGACAGCTGGAATCCTTACGCCAGTCACTAAGCTGGTGAATACAGTCAAAGCGATCCATCGCCGTACCAAGGCATCAAAACCGTGGAAGAAGCAAAAGGACAGAGACGGCCGCCAACATGATACATGTCTAGACACAAGGAAAGCCTTTCACCAAGTTTCACAGCGCCAGAGCATCGTTCAACGAGCAAACTAAGCGCACTTGATAACGGCCTGTCCCACTGCTTCTTCCAGTCCAGTCAACCACTCAGTAAGACCCAGCAACAGCAACACAGAAAATAAAATTGGCACGTTAATAACAAATATACAAACCACTGTTCTTCTCTCTTACTTGCCTTGCTTTCCATGGTGCCAATGTCTACAGCCCTTGGGTACAACAATGGAGAGTCGCCATGCCGGTCGCATGTCGACAGCTGGAATCCTTACGCCAGTCACTAAGCTGGTGAATACAGTCAAAGCGATCCATCGCCGTACCAAGGCATCAAAACCGTGGAAGAAGCAAAAGGACAGAGACGGCCGCCAACATGATACATGTCTAGACACAAGGAAAGCCTTTCACCAAGTTTCACAGCGCCAGAGCATCGTTCAACGAGCAAACTAAGCGCACTTGATAACGGCCTGTCCCACTGCTTCTTCCAGTCCAGTCAACCACTCAGTAAGACCCAGCAACAGCAACACAGAAAATAAAATTGGCACGTTAATAACAAATATACAAACCACTGTTCTTCTCTCTTACTTGCCTTGCTTACCATGGTGCCAATGTCTACAGCCCTTGGGTACAACAATGGAGAGTCGCCATGCCGGTCGCATGTCGACAGCTGGAATCCTTACGCCAGTCACTAAGCTGGTGAATACAGTCAAAGCGATCCATCGCCGTACCAAGGCATCAAAACCGTGTGGAAGAAGCAAAAGGACAGAGACGGCCGCCAACATGATACATGTCTAGACACAAGGAAAGCCTTTCACCAAGTTTCACAGCGCCAGAGCATCGTTCAACGAGCAAACTAAGCGCACTTGATAACGGCCTGTCCCACTGCTTCTTCCAGTCCAGTCAACCACTCAGTAAGACCCAGCAACAGCAACACAGAAAATAAAATTGGCACGTTAATAACAAATATACAAACCACTGTTCTTCTCTCCTACTTGCCTTGCATTCCATGGTGCCAATGTCTACAGTCCTTGGGTACAACAATGGAGAGTCGCCATGTCGGTCGCATGTCGACAGCTGGAATCCTTACGCCAGTCACTAAGCTGGTGAATACAGTCAAAGCGATCCATCGCCGTACCAAGGCATCAAAACCGTGTGGAAGAAGCAAAAGGACAGAGACGGCCGCCAACATGATACATGTCTAGACACAAGGAAAGCCTTTCACCAAGTTTCACAGCGCCAGAGCATCGTTCAACGAGCAAACTAAGCGCACTTGATAACGGCCTGTCCCACTGCTTCTTCTAGTCCAGTCAACCACTCAGCAAGACCCAGCAACATCGACACAGAAAATAAAATTGGCACGTTAATAACAAATATACAAACCACTGTTCTTCTCTCTTACTTGCCTTGCATTCCATGGTGTCAATGTCTACAGCCCTTGGGTACAACAATGGAGAGTCGCCATGCCGGTCGCATGTCGACAGCTGGAATCCTTACGCCAGTCACTAAGCTGGTGAATACAGTCAAAGCGATCCATCGCCGTACCAAGGCATCAAAACCGTGGAAGAAGCAAAAGGACAGAGACGGCCGCCAACATGATACATGTCTAGACACAAGGAAAGCCTTTCACCAAGTATTCACAGCGCCAGAGCATCGTTCAACGAGCAAACTAAGCGCACTTGATAACGGCCTGTCCCACTGCTTCTTCCAGTCCAGTCAACCACTCAGTAAGACCCAGCAACAGCAACACAGAGAATAAAATTGGCACGTTAATAACAAATATACAAACCACTCTATTCCCTCCTACTTGCATTGCTTTGTGTTAGTGTCCATGCAAGCAGCTGGAAAATTTAACAATTCATGAACATGTGAATTTAACATGCCAGGTATCAAGTTTGTTTGGAGGATAGCATAATAATTGTCCTGGCACAAGCAAAGCTTTTACGAAGCATTAGCGACATCCGATAAAAAGGATGAAGCTTGTACGAAAAAAAAAAAAGGAAATAAATAAATAAATACAAAATTGATGCTATCTTATCATTACTGATTGCCAATTGCCTTAATCTGAAATGCAGCCAGAGTGATCTTGAACGTCATCCACATGACATTGAATAAAATAGGGATCACCACCTAGGAGGAAAACGAAAAGGGAGAAGCGGAACACTGCTGACGCTCATTTTTAGCGCATAAAAATTTCCGCCCGCCAACACCAAAGTCACGATTTGATTAAGAGGCGTTGGTGTCGTCAACAACTTGATCAATGGAACACTTGACACCCATACTGGTGAAGAAATACCGGTAACACCTGGATCCATATTGCAATTGACAAAGGTGATCTAAATTATCCAAGAGGATACCTACTTTGGATGATTACCTTTGAATGGACGCACTGGCCAGGAAATGAAAGTGTGCGGTGATTGAATATGACCACCCAAATCCTTGGTCTTTCTTGAAAAAAAAATGGAAATGCTACACAGCACTTTTGGGTGATTGAGTCGATCTGAAAATTTGTACAGGTCCGTAAATCCATAAATGATGTTGGTCCTGAAAAAATCAGGCCAATTGGTGAAGGTCGTCCAGCCAACTTTTCATCCGTTTCGTTTTCACACTCCCAATTCCCCAGCAAAAAAAAATGAAAAATCGGTCATTTTCCCCAGGGGACCCCAAGGCCGTCTGATCAAAAACCACAGTGCAAAATTGTTCACCCCAATTTTGCACACCTCAGATGTGCCAAACTTGGATCTTTTGGCTATGATTTTGGCTATGATTTCTGCTTGCTGAAGACTACCAAAATCTCAGCCAAAGTATCCAAGTTTCATGCATATGAACTTGAAATTGATTTGGGTAGTTCATATAGTATTTTGGCTTCCCTTTTAAAATAAACAATACATGAGTCAAATTGAATTCGAGGACCCACTAAGTGATCGAAAGTTCATGTACTTGCTGTAAGCGCTGTATATACTGATTTCTGTGGTAGTGAGATGACAAGGAGCGGTTCAGCGGCACCTTTGGCTGATGAACGGCATTCAAAAATGTCGACGGGGAAAAGCTTGACCGCTGGCACCTTTTTTCGCTTTCTTCCACTCGACCTTTTTGAATGCCGGATACCACTAATGAAACGAGCGATCTGTTATGGCTAAAAGCGAATATACCAGCTACAGCCATTCTGTATTATCACCTGTACGAGAAAGAACGCTATGATCTGCACGTCCTTGATGGATTGCAGCCTCCAACAAAATTAGCCACCACCATATTAAATCTTATTGACATGGTAAAGAAGACATGTATAAAGAAAGGAGGTTGTAACAGCCTTTTTAATCCGAATAGAAAATCATCAACAAAAAACTGCCAGCCTTTGTGTTTTCCCCCTCCCTCTCCAGCAATCGTCAATCGCAAGTGATGAGTCTGGTGATGAAGCGCAAAAAAGCCAACATTGCTCTTCGCGATGTCCCCTGTCCTGCTATTCATCGACCGTACATGCTGGCGTTTGGTAAAGTGCTGGATTCACACGATCAAACCTGGCAGAATTCGTCCCTTTATGTTTACTCGCCTGCTCTATCCCAAGCACCGGCCGACAACCTTACCACCGATACCCGCCTGGACCAACCTGTCATGGTCGATACCCTCTCTTTCTCTCGCCCTGTAAGACCCGAAAGAGGCTATCACGGCAAAAAAAAAAAAAAAAATCTTTGACCAAGTCTAATGGCTCTTTTTTTTTTCTATTATTTGGATTTGGGGCAAGTCAGGCAACGATAGTCTACCTCCAAGAAGGTCTGGCCTTCAAAGGTCGCCCACTCGCCACTAAAAACAAGGCCAATGGACAGATGGACGACTGGACCTCAGCCATACGACAGCTCTCACAAAAGGGCCTGTATACAGTCTTGATTATCGACGAAACCACCTTGTATTCTCCTCAAGAGAAGCAGGCAATGTCCAACGCCTTTAATCAAAAACGTATCCAAGCCGATCGCCGCCACCGGCTGTGGTCTTGGGCTGCCACTCTGGTCCCTGACGAAGAACCTCTCTATGTCTATATGCACACCTACGCATCATCATCGACGTTTTCGCTTTCGCATGCACTTGGATGGTTACAGCAACGCCACCAGCTTGACCTGACCGACTCCCGACTCCTCTACACCGGCAAGTCCCCGCCGACCTTGGATGCACACGCTCCGACCTATCTCCAACTGCTCCACCCCGAAAAACTTATGGAACCATCCCAGGGCAATGGCAAGCAAAGGCAGCGTGATGCGACTAGTGATGACATCGAGGATACTGGTCTTTGCCATTTTTCCTTGGAACAGCTGTAATTAGCATTACCTGGAAAACAAGTGAGGAGTCTGCTCCATGTACCCAATCTCACTCTTTTTTATTTCTGGTATCCTTAGTCAAATGCCCTTGAATGAAGAGGCGCTGCCGCTTCTGGTGCCTGGGAAATCATTTTCTGAAAAACGAATCGAAGAATCCAACGAATGCCTCCACGCTATCCTGATCAAGGTGAATATTTCAGAAATAAGGGTGCAACCATTTACAAACGAACGATTTATTTTCACACACCGGAATAGGACGCCACGTTTGATACACTGCTGGCAAGATATGTTGCCAGGAATTCCCAGCTAGACGAGCCAGGCACTATCCAGTCTTTGGCCTTTCGAGCAAAATATACAACTGAGGATGCTATAGGAACTTACATTGCTAACACTGGGGCGATGGCTCGAGGGAAGCAACTACCGCCCTCCAGCCTTAGCAGTACAACCTACCAATGGCAAGGCCCTAACCTCCGAATCCAAGGCAAATTCAAAGGAACAAGCGAAGATCCTTACGAAATTTGGCTAAACGTGGGCGAAAAAGGTAAAGTTGATAATAAAAAAAAGGTGGCTAGACGTATTAACCTACTTTTTTGTGAACACAGAGATCCTTGACGGAAAGTGCTCTTGCCCAGTAGGCGATCGTGGCCAATGCAAGCATTGCGTGCTGTTGCTCTTCCAGTTGCACGAACATGTTGGCAGATTCGAAGAAATACAGAATGGGACGTTACAAACTACCAATGGTGAAATATCGGCTGAACCGATCGAGAAAGAATCCGATTCAGTAACACCATCCCGCTCTGAGCCACCTCCGCCTGTCCCAATCGCCCGCCTTCCCGATGGCCGACGTTTCTTACCATGGATGCTCAAGGCCGAGGAGCCTCCACCAAAGGCATCTCGTTCCAGGAAGCGCAAAGCCGATGTTGCACTCTCGGAGGACGGTAATGATACCATCGATCAAAGTGGCAATGAGACTGTCGACCAAAGTGGCAATGACGCAGAAAAAGATAAACCGAAGCCCAAAAAGAAGCGCACCACCAAATCGAAAAAGATTGTGTCCACTGCCACCGCCGCCGTGGCCGACTTGAACGACCCAATGGACATGCAGCCAGACATCTCGACTGGCGACAACATTGCCTCTGAGAATTCGATGCTAAGCACAAGTACCCACTGGTCACCTTCTCTCGCCATGGAAGACGGCTTCCCGTCCCCAGCCTCATCAGCACCGAAGCGCAAACCTCCTTCCGAAAGAAAAAAAGGAAAAGCCCCAGCACAAGCTTCGTCAGACCACCATCCAGTTGTTTCGCCAGCAAATTACGTTTTTCCATCTCCCTTTGACGCCTACACGGACGCTGGCCAAACACCGAGCCTACCACATGAGCACGATCTGTCGCTATCACCGCCGTCTTCGTTTCCGGCGCAGGAATCCGCATTACCTCCCACGCCTGCCGAGACTCTGGCCAACAGTGACAGGATTCCATCAGATGACGACGATGGCTCAACTACCGAAGATGAAGACGACGATTGGAATACCAGGGAAATGGTGAACCAGACCCCTACTTCTCATCCGTCCTCCGATACCTGCTCCAATCCCCCAAGCCAGTCCAATTTGACACAGGTACAAAAAAAAAAAGGCAGATCTCAACGCCGTTCATCTCACCTACACATTTTGAAAAAAAAAAAAAAAAAAAAAAAACCGTGTAATTGATAGCCGTTGGTCGATCTTGGGCTCTCAAAAAGCAAAATGGCAGACTCTGGTTCAGAAACCGAAGATGAAGACGAGGTGCCATTACGTATTGTCACATCGCCAAAGCAGCCAACAGCATCAACCATGGACATATTTGATGAGCTCGGTTTATAGATAGAACATTTTGATAATGAATATTGTATTCCTGCGTGAATGCCTGTCATCAGAGAAAGGCACAGCAAGAAAGAACGGCAATTTTTTTCAAACGCAGCAGCCAACGGATTTCGCAGGAGGATTTTTTTTTTTTAAAAAGAAAGAGAAGCTGGCAACTCCTCTTTCTTTTTTTCTTTCTCTTTAGCCGAACATCTTCTTGTCAACGTAAGGTTTACACATCTTTGAAAAAAGGATTCACGGTCGATGAAAAGAAAACGTGGCGATAGAACAATAGGATATCATCGATAGATGGATAATGATAAATAGATGGATGGATGGATGGAACTGACCCGATTTTTTTTTCCACTTCTGATCAATGTAGGGACGTAAATTACTATGAAGGTAAGCATCTTGTTAAGAGTTACTCGTGTGCTCTCTCTTTACAACCACAACCGTTAATACAACCGTTGAACTGCAGTGAAAGAGAGTGAATACGAAAGAAAACTTGAGACCCAGGAGAACATTTGCTTATTTTTTTTTCACTCTGTGCTTAGGATATCTACCAAGACGACTCTCTTATCATCCCCGAAGGTGTCAAGGTCCAAATCAAGGCCCGTAACGTCACCGTCACTGGTCCCCGTGGTTCCTTGAACAAGAACTTGCGTCACTTGAACATTGAAATCAAGTTCGATGGCGCCAACAAGCTCAAGTTCGCCGTTCACCACGGTGGTCGCAAGCACGTTGCCTGTATCCGCACTGTCCGCTCTTTGGTCAACAACATGATCACTGGTGTGACCAAGGGTTTCCAATACAAGATGCGTTACGTCTACGCGCATTTCCCCATCAACTGCATTATCCAAGATGGTGGTGAAGCCGTTGAAATCCGTAACTTCTTGGGCCAAAAGGTCGTCTTCAACGTCAAGATGCGTGAAGGTGTCAAGGTCGAAATCTCTGCCTCCCAAAAGGACGAATTGGTCTTGACCGGTAACGATCTCGACAACGTCTCCCAATCCGCTGCCGATATCCAACAAACCTGTCTCGTCAAGAACAAGGATATCCGTAAGTTCTTGGATGGTATCTACGTCTCCGAACGCAACGTCCTCGAAGTCGAAGCTTAAAAAATCCCCCCTGGTTTTTTAATGGTCTCGATTTGAAAAAAAAAAAAACTCTGGTTGACTCCTTGCATTTTTTTTTCTTTCTAATAAAATAAAATAAAAAAAACATACGTTTCTCATGCCAAGAGTGTAAAGTGTACTATCAGAGCACGTTTCACGCTCGCAGTGGAGAGGTCTATCAAGAAAGCCAGCAAGAAGTTACTGGGTTTCAATCGTATTTTTGGTTCGTCGCGATCTAGCGCATTCTCAAGCCACCTTAAGAGAGAATTAAGCCTGTCTTTTTCCCGCTTGTCCAACTTCCGCTTTTTGGCAGATTCCTCAGGTCGAATAGGTTATGAATTGTATAATATCCTCTTTAGCACCTTGGTGTTGAGGTTGGAAACCATGAAACTGTCATCATAACGTTCATTGATGAGAAGGGAAGAAAAAAAAAAGGTGATGCAGGGTATCGTAGAAAGTCGGTTTCAAGCAACCGTTTTTTTTTACGCTGAAAAAATCAGGTCGGTAGGTCGATCCCCAGTCAAAACCATCGAAGCTGCACATTCATCTCCGTTCGGTCGGCCTCAAAATTCTGCCTGTGTGTACAAGCAGACCTCGCCTTTAGCTTTTATTTCTAAATGGTTACGCAGACCGTGATATCTACAGAGTCTTGAGCCTACCACGGAAGTCCTCGATGGTATTGTACCCCTTGGCTGCCATGATCTCTGCAAGTTCCTTGTTGAGACGTTCAAAGACAGCTGGCCCTTCTTCCATGAGCTGGGTGCCGATTTGCACGGCCGAGGCACCAGCGAGAATGTGTAAAAATGCTTCCTTTCCAGAGGCGACGCCGCCAACACCAATGATTTGCTTGTCAGGCAAGCGGCGATAAAAAGCATTGACGTTAGCCAAGGCAGTGTTCAGTATCATGGCACCGCTGAGGCCGCCGTAGCCATCCTTGGGCTTGATCAGAGCAGTCTCGGTCTCAAAGTCGATGGCGAGGCCGTTGCCAATCGAGTTGACACAGGTCAAAAAAGCGAGGTTGCTGTACTTTTGACACACAGCCGCTACAAGGTCAAAATGGGCAATATCGAAGAATGGAGGCAGCTTGATCCCAAAGGGTTTCTTTATCAGAGGCGCAAGGGTGGCCAGGGCAGCATCCATGGCTTCAAAGTCGTAGCCAAGCTGAGGTTTTCCGGGTACATTAGGACAGGAGAAGTTGATTTCTAGCATACAAGGCAAATCCGCGGCGACAAATGCCTCGACCATCTTGACACTGTCCCCCAGGGACAAGCCAGACAAGGAGATAAACAGAGGTTTGGTTCGGCTGTAGTTGAAGCTGCAAGCGTAGCGAAGGTAGTACTCATAGCCTTCGTTCGGAAGCCCCATGGAACTGATACTGCCAAGAGGAAGGGGTAAGTAACGAGGGCTGGGGTTTCCCTGACGAGGAGCAAGCGTGGCCGACTTGGTGATTAAGGCGCCCGAATGGCTTTCAACCATGGCTTGTAATTCATCTTCATGTTGGCACCATACACCTGAAGCATTGAAGAATACATTCGGTAATGTCGTCCCGGAAATGCTCGTAGAGATGTCAACCATGGTATTTTTTCCCATTGGGAAAGAAAAACGTTCCCGCGCTCAACACACCTTTATCATCGACATTTGATCTCCGCTGGACCTGTCTGATTTTTTTTTTCGCAACAAACCCTGTCTGTTTGAATGCGCTGCTTTTCTTCAGCTGGCCGTTTTTGTTCATATTTCTTCGCGGCTCAATGCTACCTCCAAGACCAACCACCGACAAACGACCCACGGGTGTAAAAATCCGCCTTTCTGGAGGAGAGCTCCATTTGAACAGCATTTGCCCCGAAGAAATCCGAGGGCATGGGGCCACCATCGTCAACCTGCGCAACCTGAAACAACTGCATTTCCGGAAGTGTTCACTTTGATTTAGAGGGGGGATAGAGAAATGATAGACAGAGTACAGTTGAAAATGGGTGTGAATGACTTCATAACAACAGGGTCGTACGAGGGAGGGGGTATTCAACAGGCACATTGAATGAGCAATAAAAAGTAAGTGGAAGAATCGAACTAGCAACAGTGATCAAGCGGGAATGTCATCATCGGGATAGCCGTCGTCAACTGTGGCAAAGGGAAAAAAAAAAAGTGGGTCTCAGATGCAGGTCATGTCTCTTTGTCCACGACTTACTCTTTCGTCGGAACATGGTAATTTCTTGCTGCTTAAAGTAACGGCGGTTTTCTTCGTCGATCAGCACCAAGTTCAAGTAATATCTTGTCGAGAATTTCTTGTTGACATCTGTGGTGAGAAGTGGGGTGTAAGCTGCTACTTGCTTTTCGTTTCTCAATGCACGACTTTGGCTCTTACCTCTAAATGTAGGGGCCAATTCGAACCCTCCCAAGAACAGACGGATAGGGATCGTTTCACCTAGAGGGGCAAAATCAAGAGGTCAGTTCGTGTTGAGGTTTAGTGCATGCCATGATGAGACAGCTTACCTTTGACGGGAGCACCATCCATGATTTCAAATCGAGTCACGGTTTCGCTTTCATTGTAAACATTGGGCACTATGGATCAGATAAAAAAAAATGAGTCCCCTGGAGCACAGACATCCCCCTCCCCCTTTTTTATTTCCTTTCTGCTTACAAGCGCCAGTGGTTTCACGACGGATAATGGATAATTCCATGGTCTTGATCTTGATACGGACCAATAAAAAGATGATTTTACCCACAATGACATCCTTCAGATGATACCTATTTAGAGAAAGAAAATAAGGTGGCCAGTTAAAGAGACCGAAAGCCGTTTAGATGCCCATTCTGGAAAATTACTTGGACTTGTTATATTCAAACTCAATGTGCAAACAGTCCTCGATGCCGACTTCCATCTTGATGGAGTTGCTGACTTCGGTAGGCATACGGTATGACAGAACCCACATATCACGTTCACGGATCAAGTCGGCCAAACGACGAGCAACTGTCACGCGTACATAGTATCTAAAATAGGATACATTTCTAGTTAGTCGCCACCCCTCTCTGTTTTTTAGACTTTGTCAAACCTTAGTTTGACGTTGATGCCATTGTAGCTTTCGTATTGCTTTTCCACGTTCTTGAATTCAAAATCAAACGAAGTGGTTTGACGCAATTCCCCAGGAGCGGCCAATTCTTGTGACAGGGTCAGGAACTCGTGCGATTTGCCTCGGTCATAGAAGAGTTCTAGCAGACAATTAACAAGAGGCAAGTCAGCGACGTAGATGCTTCCTCTTTTTGGCATTCATGTTACCTATGCTTCCAACAAACTCGACCTTGATGCCATTGTGTTCAAATCGTTTGCCATCCCTGACTCTGATGACCGCCTGGTCCAACATTCACAGCAACAAAATGAATAAAAGAGTATGGTTAGGTGCCACGGTCAGTTGTCAGCTATCTTTGTCGGTGTACCTTGCCAGAGACTGCTTCACCATCTAAATAAACAGGCATGCTTTCACGCTGGTCCTTGTCGACCTTCACATCCAAATGTTTACGTTCCTTTTCGCCGTTGAATTCCACCTGAATATCGACAGGATTCGAGAGACCAAACAAGCTCTACCACCCAACCACCAAAAAGTAATAAGTTTCATCCTTCTTTATTTTATAATTTAACATAGAATCACTTAC
The DNA here is from genome assembly GCA_002104935.1 of Hesseltinella vesiculosa. Taxonomy (NCBI): domain Eukaryota; kingdom Fungi; phylum Mucoromycota; class Mucoromycetes; order Mucorales; family Cunninghamellaceae; genus Hesseltinella; species Hesseltinella vesiculosa. The sequence goes on from MCGT01000047.1 coordinate 99,225, forward strand.
AGCCACAGACATTTATGACGTACGAGAATAAAAAATAAATGGAGAAAAAAGAGGCGAAGAATGAATTCGCAGCGTTGTGGAAAAAAAAAAAAAAAGCCAAGACCTGTCTGTCTCCCGCTTGAGCTATTGCTTTCAAAAAAGCCCGACCGGCAGCACCTGGTATGTCGTTTTGCTCCACAACCTTAGCATTGCTGCATTGCGGCATATCTACCCTCCGTGTTTATCGTCGTTTTTTCTTGCCCAAGCCTCGCGATATGAGGTTCCTGAGACACTGTATTGCAAAACCCTGCATTTGATGGCTGCCCAGCTTGAAAATGATGTTCGGAGATTGAATTCGAGTCCATTTTGGCTGGAAACCATCGTTTTTTTTTTTTTTTTTGATTGAGGAATTGGTAATGTCAAAAATAAACACGCAAACAAGTTGGCTGGGTGACCTTGGCCAAACGACTTGTTTTTTTTAGAATCATTGCTATTCATGGGTCACATCATCCAATCCAAATTTCAGATGGATCCATTTAGCTCAAAGGTGTGGAGCACGTGCAATTTTTTCAGGATGGTCCTACTTCGCCTCAGGGGACCAATGTCAAGCAACCAAAGCTGCAAAAAATCATCAAATATCGGTTCATCTCAAATGTTGCATACGAGCACAAAAGGACGAGTTATGATCTTGGTCAAAAACTACAGACCTCTCAGACCTCGTGGTGGGCTGGAAAGGCATAGACACACATTGCCGAGCACCAGCCAAAAACGACCGATTTTTCTGGGGATTGATCCCACTGGCGATAATGCCAGAGCAAGCATACGAGTTGGACATGGCTAAAAGCAGAGGCTCTCAGACACCCAGAGAAGGGAAACGTCAGGCCTGATATGACGTCAAGCAAGGCACGACTCCCAACTTTCTCGGGAAGTCTCTTTCTTTTTTATTAATCCGCTGCCATGACTTGAAATTCATCACTCTCTGCGCAGATCATCTTGTGACTGGAGCAGAAAAATAAGAAGACACAGAAAACCGTCCTGCCGCACACGATGTGCTTCAGATATTCCTAGATTTTCCAATTAGGTCACTAAAAACATCGGGTGGTCTTTAATGTGGAATGCAAAACTACAAAGAGGGGGAGATACGAGGCTGGAAAAAAAATAACCGGAAAATGCTATGGACATGATATTAAAAAAGAACAGTGAGGCTAAGTTCATGATTGCTGTTGCTTGAGCTTGGGATGGATAATGAAGTCGTCCAGGGGTTTGCCACCAGGAACCATTGGGAATAAGTGTTCTTTCTTGCACACGACAGCGTCCATCAGGACAGGACCCTTGTGCTCCAGGAATTCCTTCATCTTGGCAGGAATCTCAGAGGCGTTGGTGACACGGATGGCCTTGACGCCCATGGCTTCGGCCAGTTTGCAAAAGTCAGGGTTCTTCATCACGGTGCCGGAATATCGGTTTTTGTAGAACAGATCTTGCCATTGCTTGACCATGCCTTGGAATGAGTTGTTCAGTAGGAGGACCTTGACACCAATGTTGAATTCAGCTGCAGTGGCAAGCTCCATCGCCGTCATGGAGAAGGAGGCATCGCCATCGATGTCGACCACGATTTTGTCGGGGCAGGCGACCTTGGCGCCAATGGCACTGGGCAGACCAAAGCCCATGGTGCCAAGACCACCCGAGGTGATGAAAGTGCGAGGGTGGCGCCATCGGAAGTACTGAGCAGCCCACATTTGATGCTGACCAACGCCAGTTGTGACAATGACGTCGTCCTTCATATCTTTAGTCTGGCGGTCGAGTTCTTCGATCAATTGTTGAGGCTTGAGGGTTTCACCGTCCTTGGCCTTCTCGTAGTAGAAGGGATAGCGCTCTTTCCAGCCGGCAATGGTCTTGAACCAGTCCTTTCGCTCCGAGCCTTGGATGTAGGGCAGCATGCGTTGCAGATTTTCTGTGACGTCGCCTTCGATGGCCGTGGTGGCGTTAACAACCTTGTTGATGTTCTTGGGCACGATTTCAAAGTGGAGGATACCGCCGCGGCCTTCCTTGGCGGCCTTGAAGGCCTCGGGAGCAAAGTCTTTGACGTTGCCGGTGACACGATCATCGAAACGGGCACCGAGGGCGATGATGACGTCGGCGTTTTGCATGGCCAGGTTGGCATAGCAGGAGCCGTGCATACCAAGCATGTGGAGGGACTTGGGATCTTCTTCATCAAAGGCACCGAGGCCGCACAGGGTGGTGGTGACGGGAATATTGCCTTGGTTGGCCAGCTGGGTCAAGACCTGGGAGCCTTGGGGGTGGTAGATGATGCCTTGACCGGCATAGATGACGGGGCGCTTGGCTTTGTTGATGAGCTCGGCCGCGCGCTGGATGGTGGGGCAGGGCTTGTCTAGGACATCTTCGGTAAAAGCACCGATGGCGGTGTTGGGGATGGCGGTAGGGCGGGCGGGGATCATGGTGGAGGTGGGGATGGGGCGGCGCAGGACACCGGCAGTGATGTCCTTGGGCAGGTCCACAAGCACAGGACCGGGTCGGCCAGAGGTGGCAATGGTGAACGCTTCGTTAATGCGACGTGGCAACTCGCTGATATCCTTGACCATGACGTTCCATTTGGTGCAGCCACGTGAGATGCCGACAACGTCGGCTTCTTGAAAGGCGTCAGTGCCAATGGCAGTGGTGGGCACTTGACCGGTGAAGACGACGAGGGGCGTGCCATCGGCCAGGGCATCGGCCATGGCGGTCACAACATTGGTGGCTCCAGGGCCAGAGGTGACCAACACCACACCAGGCTTACCAGTGGCTCGGGCATAGCCTTCAGCCATATGGCCAGCACCCTGCTCGTGGCGAGGCAGGATGAAGTCAAAGTGCTCGGATTCGTGGATAGCATCAAACACAGGAAGAATGGCGCCACCAGGATAACCAAAGATATGTTTGACATTGTGTCTCAGCATCATTTCATGGAAGATCTCGCCTCCAGACTTGCCTACAAATGAATTATCCATCACAGCCTGTTTTCTGGTGCTATGACGTCGATCCACACGCACAGGCTCATCATGGCTTATAAAAAAAATGGAAGTTAGGGTGATTCTTTGATCATCTCTTTATCTCTGCCCAATCAGGCTCTGTGAATGCATTTGTCCTTACCTGGAAGTGTCAACGGTGGCAGCAGCCGCACTTTTCTGTTTGGTGGTGGTATGGAGAGCTTGAACGGCAAGAGGGCGCAACAAACTGGCTTGGGAAAACCTTGATGGTCTAGCTGATCGGAATGCTCTTGATGCAAGCATGTTATATAAAATAAAGTAATATGAAGGGGAAGAGAAAGCAGAGAAAGAACAAAAAAAAAAAGATTTTTTGCTTTTTTTTTAAAATGGAACATCGCACTGAGCTTGAAATTCTTGCTTTAATTCTAATTCGCTGTGAGTCAACATTTATGCCCATTTCTCCTTCTCCAGGTTTTCGAGGGTTTTTCATATGATTAAAAGCAAGCATGACCTTTCCTCACCATTCCCATTCATCCTATCATGCTCTTTACTTACTGCTTTATCATGCCATTCCTATTTTCTCTTGCTGCCTTTTTTTTATCTTTTTTTTCAAGAATAAAAAAAGAAGGCGACGAGGAGGAGCTTGTGCAAAGGGGCAGCCTGCCTATATGAGTCACATCAATTGGACATTTCTTGGAACCAATACCAAATTGGAATACAAAAAGATAAGATACAATCCACCTCACGAAATTGGAGGGTTATGATTGGCCGACAAGTACGAATGGCTCATCGCTATCAGCCAATAACCTGCCAAAAAAAAATCCTACAATGCCCAAATGCGGCCGCCTTTTCATCCCTTCCTGACGCGCCTTTGCTTATAGTGAAAAGAAAGAAAACAAAAATGAATCGGTAGTTTATCAGATTAGGTGATGATCTTGCAGAAAAATAGAAATTCCATGTTCTGATCTCGACATGGAAGACATAAAAAGTGGGCATGCTTTTTCCCGGCCAAACGTTCCGCAGACTCCGGTGTCTTTTTTTTTTTTTTTTTGCAGCTTGAAAGAGCGAGCCCGATTTTTTTTTTTTTCCTCTTTCTTGTTCTTTTCGAAAACTCTTAATATATTTTTATAATGTCAAAACCTATTACGATTGTGTGCTTGCCTGGCGATGGTGTTGGTCCTGAAGTGGTGGGCGAAGCTGTCAAGATTCTCAAGGTGGTTGCTGACAAGCGTGCTAAGGCTTTGGACGTGTCATTTGAATTTATTGATGAGCTCATTGGTTTAGCTGCTCTGGACAAGACTGGTAAGCAGCGGTGGAGAGGCTGAGAGTATGTCGTGATGGGAAATGCAGAGCGAACTATCATCAAGCGCATTCTAGAAAAAAAAATAATAAGAGCAAGAACAAAACTGAATTTGACATGTTATCAATAATGATGTAGGTGAACCTCTGCCCGACAGTGCTTTGGAAGCATGCAAAAAAGCCGATGCCATCTTGTTGGGTGCTGTGGGTGGTCTTCCCAATGCTCAAATCGGTAGTGGCCCTCGTCCTGAACAAGGTCTGCTGAAATTACGCAAGTCACTCGACCTTTATGCCAACTTGCGACCTGTGACGTTTGCCTCGGAAAGCCTGCTGCCGCTGTCTCCTTTGAAGGATCACGTGGTCAAGGGCACCGAGTTTGTGTTTGTGCGTGAATTGGTGGGTGGTATCTACTTTGGTGAACGACAGGAAGCCGATGCTGACGGCAAGGCCTACGACACCCTTCCTTACTCACGCGAAGAAATCCAACGAGTGACTCGTCTGGCTGCTCTGTTGGCCCGCAAGCAAACCCCCGTTGGCAAAATCCACTCTATCGACAAAGCCAACGTGTTGGCCACATCACGCCTGTGGCGCACCACTGTGACCGAGACGCTGACCAAGGAATTCCCAGAACTCGAATTCGATCACCATCTCGTCGATTCGGCCGCCATGGCCATGGTTCAAAGCCCCTCCAAGCTCAATGGTGTGGTTCTGACAGAAAATATGTTTGGTGACATCCTGTCGGACGAAGCCTCGGTGATCGTCGGCTCCTTGGGCCTGCTGCCCTCGGCCTCGTTGAATGGCCTGCCTGACGGCAAGAGCAAGTGCCTGGGTTTGTATGAACCTATCCATGGCTCTGCCCCCGACATTGCCGGCCAAAACGTGGCCAACCCTATTGCCACCATCCTCAGTGCTGCTCTCTTGTTGCGCTACTCTCTTGGCTTTGAAAAGGAAGCCCAAGCCATTGAACAAGCTGTGCGTGAAGTGCTGGATGCTGGTGTGCGTACGCGTGATCTCCGTGGTTCCAGCTCCACTACCGAAGTCGGCGCCAAGATCGCTGATGTCCTGGCCACCATCTTGGAAAAGTTGTAACTGAAATGATGTTTTCCCTTTGTACAATAAAATAAAAAAAAGAAGAGCTTGTTTATTTGGAAATGCGAGAATGGTATCTTGGGGGCAACGAGAGAGGGGGGGGTAAAAAAGCGAAAAGAGAAAGGTTTACGCCACACTCATACACAAATAAAGAAAAGGATGAGCTCAGACACGCTTTTTTCTTTCTAAACGATAAAGGTAGAGACCCTGAAGCTTGTATTCTGGTCGTTTTGGATCATCTTGGATATCAATGAGAGCAAAGTGTTTTTTGGCCAAGGCAAAGAAACGTTTGTCAGCCTTGCGTCGGCGGCGATAGGTCATGTAGATCTCCGTCAATGGGTTATTGTCAGTAAAGTGGACCAAGGTGTCGATCAAAGGCTGGAAGGCGATCTCCAAATACACACAATCCGAGGCTAGCACCACATCGACCTGGTGACTATGAGGCACGCCCCTACAGATAGCCGTCAAGAGAGAAGAAAGGGGTCGGAGTTAAGCGAAGCTTGTTGAGGAAAATAAAAAAGGCTTTTCTTTACCAATCCAACAGGGAAGCGGAGGTGTTGGACAGGTCATTCAAGGTAATATTGTCTTTCATCAACTGCATCATAGGCTCTTGGTCGGTCAGTTCCATGTGTTCTAGGGGACAGGCTTTGGCCAGAGCAAGGCCAACGAGCCCGGTGCCACTGCCGAGATCCAGAACGGTTTTCCGTTGGAAGAAGGTCGAGTCCAGGCTGTGGCGCCACAGCAGATAGTCGACCATAACATAAGCTGCTTCCCAGGTTTTACCACCGCAGCCGCCCGAAACATCTTGCCAAAGCTTGACGCTGACTTGGTCAAACTGTTCAGTTGAGACATGGCGTTCTATCCTGGGGGCATGGGCAAGGCCTTGATCATGATCGTCATCGTCATCGGTGGAATCCATGTACGGGAGCAGACCAGGAGATTTCGGGGATTTGGGAGACTGCACCTGCAAAATGCCCACGACATTGACTTGATTTTCAATAGGACACGTCGTCGTCACCATATGGAAGGGAGGAAGAAGAAGAAGATAAGGTAAAAAGGGAAAGAAAGAAAAAAAAACGATGTTGCTCTCGAGGACAAAAAACCCACTTCTTGGAAATGCGCACCAATCAAGAGCAACTGCCTGAAGGCAAACCTTAAATCTTTGACCTGATGTCAAAAAATGACAACCTTTGGCTTCACGTGCGCTAGAAGAAAAAAGAATAATAATCCTGGCCAGTTTTATTATTTTTAATATTCATTCATTTCATACAAAGGAGGTCATAGAGTAGCTTCATGGTGATTAAAAGGCAGGGGGAGGTACACCTGGCAGGGCCTCGAGACGGTGCGTTCAATAGGAAGGGCATATAAAAAAGAAAAGAGCAAGCTTCCATGCTTGGAACAAAGGAATGGAGTGGGGTTCAATGGGCATGACGGTAAGGAATCAAGACAAAACAGAAGAGCCTATGCAATTTTTCAAGCGTAGAAGACCTTGGAGGCGTGGTTGGCGGCGGCGTGGCGGGTCGTGGAGGAGGTCTAGGGTTTTGAGGCCTTGGACGGCGAAAACGCAGAATACCCATCGGTTGGTGACAAGGGATAGAAACACGCGAAAAAAATACGTAACAAAAGCAACGCGGATGAAGAGGAGGAAAAAAAAAGAGAGAGAAGAAATGGCCCTTTTTAACCGTTGTTCAAGTGTTTGGAACAAAAAAAAAAAGTTGTCAGAGAAAGAAAAAAAAAATTCTGAATGTCATTAAGAAGCCATAGGGTTTCGATCCAAACCTGGGTGTTCAAGGGATACTTGACTTCCACCGTTCCAGGTTTTTCTTTTAAACGGGGAAACAGCTCAGGCGAGCCAAAAAAAAAAAAAAGGAGTTCTTGCGAGGAATTACGTTTGTTTGCTTCTAGGTAGTTTCCTTTTTCTATGACAAGGATGTGGCCAAAGTACCCATTCACAGATAAACCTCTTCAACTCCCATCCTTTATTACTATCATCACCCTTTTTACCATTATCCTGGAACGTACCCTACACCCCCTTTTTACAGGCAAGCACGATTTCACCTGCCCTGATAGCACAAAGCCCGAAAAAATTGGCTTCACATAAACTATGGATCAAGGTGCCCCCCCCCTAATCAGAAATAAACATCTTTTTTTTGGGAAACAATTCCCACTTTGATTGCCTAGAATAGCAATAGTGAGGGGATCCTTTTTTTTTTTTTTGAAAGAAGAAAAAAAATGAATAAATACGGTCAGCTTTATTTCAACCTTAACCAACAGGAAAGGTCAAGATACCACAATAGACTGGTGTTTGGCGATATCACGTTCCACAGCCTCGATGGCTCGAGACACTCGGTTGAAGAGATGATCCTTGCCCACCAATTCCAATAAGCCTGCCTGTTCAAACATTTCCAATGGACGCTCTTTGACATGCACAAAGTACACCTGCACACCTCTTTGATGATAAGACACCACGATTTCAAGCATGATCTGTACAGCACTAAAAAAAAAAAATTAGCTTTTCGTGAGTATCTCAATGCTCCCAATGTTCGCAGTGTCATAAGCCTTTGTTTCTCCTCTCTGACAACCCATGTGGTTTAACAAGCCCAACCGTCTCTCCTTTTCAGTGGATTCCGCCCAACTCTAAAATAGTAAGCCAAAATCCTGCGTCCTGGGTCACCTCCTCCTTTACCTTGCGTCAATGTATGGCATGTTGTTCACGTCAAAAATAATATATCTTGATTCGCCCAAGCGAGGTCGTTCAGAAGGATGGATAGTCATATCACCAAATTGTTCAAAGCGTCTTAAACGGTCCTTCAATTGGCCTTTACAGATCACCCCCAGAAAAAAGGGAGTCAGTGATTTCTTGTTCTGTCGAGAGAGAGAGGGGGGTCGGGGAAATCACGGCGGGTTTACCTGTGTTTGCGAAAAAGAGTGGTTCTTCCACTCGAATGATCATGACTTCTTCGATATGTTCAATTTCCTCTGGGCCATCCTGGATAGGCCGGAATCGGTAATGGTTTCCTTTTTCTCGGCCCTGTCACAAAAAAAAAAAAAATAAGCGTTCTCTTTTTTTTTGGTAATGGGCTTATCCATGCCCACGAGACGAAAGAAAAATCAACCATAGCGGTTTTTTTTTTTTTTTTTTTTTTGCTATATACCATGATGGAGATGCGTGGGTAACTTGTTTCCTTGATGGTGAGGAGAAGGGAAAGCGTGACGGCCAGCAACGTGCCGAATTCCAAGGAGATCATCACCGTGGCCAAAAAGGTGACGGTTAGTAGGGCCAGATCGCGCCAGGCATGGACCTTGAAAATAAAGTGGAGATCCTCGGGTAACTCGCCCAACAGCGACAGCACGGCCACGAAAATGATGGCGGACAGCACACATTTGGGCAGGTAATAAAAATAGGGCAGCAAGAAGAAGATGGCAAAGATCGTCAAGACGCCGGTCATCAAGCTGGCCATTTGAGTGCGAGCTCCGGCACGGTCGTTGATCTTGCTACGAGCGACCTAATCATTCACACGGGAAGCCTTGGTGAGTAGCCACCTTTTTTTTTTTTTTTCCAACACGCCTTTTTCCTTGCTTACCGATCCAAATGCAGGGATGCCTTGCATCAGACCACTGACGACGTTGGCAACACCGAGGGCAACCAATTCACGATTGGCACTGACAGAATAGTTGTGGCGGGTGGAATATGTCTTGGCAATCACAACAGACTCAACAAAGCCGATGATAGCAATCATGGCGGCGGTGACCAAGAGATCCTTCATATGATGGTTGCTGGGGAAGGCCGGGATCGAGGGCAATGGTAGCTGCCCGGCGCCATCGATGTTTCCCAGGATGGACAGGCCTTTATGCTCCCAGTCAAATACATAGGTGGCAACGATGGAGCAAATGACGACAAACAGGACTTCAGGAAGCAATTGGATCCAGCGGCGGTTGGTCTTGGCCTTGAGAACACGGCATCCAAGCAGGAGCACGACAGAGACAAGGGACACCAGACCAGAGAGCACATGGATATGGCTGACGTTGCGCACAAGAAAGGCCAGGCGGGCAATGGTGGTGGAGGCTTCGGTGATGCCCTGTTCCTCACTGAGAGAGACCATGCCCAGGAGGATGATGGTTTGCTGCACCAGCACGACAAGCGCCACACCGGTGATGAAACCCCGCAGCAACGCGCGGCTCATCAGACTGTCCAAGAAGCCCAGGCGGAAGATCCCCAGCAGAAAAGTAAACACCCCGACAAAAAAGGTCATCAACGTTGCCCAAGCAAGAGGGTCCACGCCATTATCAGGATCATGGTTTTGTGTGGCAATGGAGGAGCCTACCAATAAGGAAAGCGTCGCTTCAGGGCCCATGGACATTTGCCTATTATCCCAAATGGAAATCCAGGAAGGGGTGAGTTGCTGTCATGAAAAAAAAGGGCGTACGTTACCTGGACATGCCAAAAATGGCATAAGTGATGGCAGGAAAGGCAATGGCATAGAGGCCATGGATGGCTTCAAGTTTACAAAGAGCAGTGGCATAGGATAGCGCCTGGGGAATCATCAGACAAGCTAGTGTCAGGCCAGCAAACAAATCGCCCACAAATAGCTGACTGTTGTAGTCCGGGAGCCATTGTAGGATCGGCAGATAATATTTGGACCGCATTTTCAAGATGTTCCAGTTATCGCGGGGCTGGTCATCCACAAAAGGTTGCGCCGAAGGTACTGAGTAAAAAGGTGATAAGCAAAAAAGGAAAAAAAAAAAAATGTTGCAGAGAAGGGGGGGGGACCAAACTTACAAGGGGAGGCGGTCATGTAGCGTTGATGATCATCAATGCCCAGGAGAGCTTGACTTTCGGAGATGCGGACATTAGGGGAATAGACATCATCATCACTGTAGTCTTCGCGATGAATGCTGACGGTCATGGACTTGTTTGGACCTAAAGCGTTGAATAGCGCGACCATGCCGCAAAAAAAAAGTGAGAAAAGTGTCTTTTTGTCAGTGGCTATTCCAAGCTACTTACTTCCACTACGGGAAGCTGTACTCTTTTGTGATGGTGCAGCCATGAAGAGAATACCCAAATCACAAGAAAAATATAAAAAGAAGAAAGTGAGCGAAAACCGGAAAAGAATCAAGAAAAAGGCCACTCTTTCATAACCAGCTGTGCAAAAAAAGGTTGCACAAAAAGCGGAAGATCAAGGACATGGTCTTCTTGGTGGGAGAATGGTTTTCAAACTTTTTTTTTATACTTTACTTTGAAAACTACAATATGATATCTATCAAGCGATTTAAAAAAAGAGGGGGAGGTGTTTTGGGCACGAGAAAGAAAAGATTTCAGCAATATGTGGATGACGGGTGGAAGAAAGGTTGGGGATATTGATCATCAAAAGCGACCTTATTTTTTAGTATTGGCCCTTGTCTCGTGGCGTTTCCAAGTACCATACACTGTTAGTGGCAAATTCAGTAGGAGCAACGGCATTGTCCTATAGAGAAGGTTCAACATATCAGTGTCAGTGACATCACTCGTTGACAAGGGCTGAAGGTTACCGATTGGCCGCGAAGAGATCCTGTCAAACGACGATCACGTTCCATCATTTGAAGTTCCCACTTGTCCAGGTTGTATCGATGGAACTAATAAAAAAGATCAGCACTTCTTGTACATGCCTGGTCACATTACCTTTTTATCGTTGGAGTAATATTTGACAGCTTGGAAACCCGAGGCACTGGCAAAGAACATGCCGGTAATGATGCCAAAAGGAAGAAGAGCTTCAAAAGGGACAGGCTAGTCATATAACATTTAAAAAAAAAATACATGTAGAAATATGAGCGATGTTTGTTCGTATTCTGCTGTATCATTATTGCGTTGGTCGTCATTACCATGATAGACTATAAGAAAGAGTAGGGAGGATGAAGGAAGAAAAAAAAAAAAACAAATGTAAACAATCAGAAACCGGTCCGCACTTTTTTCTGGTGCTTGCACGTCGGCCAATCAGGAGGAGGTTGTTTTAAAAAGAGGAAGGGACTGGCGAACTGCGGTGCCTTTTTCTTTCACTTTTTTCAACCATGAGCCAATTCAGCAAAAAATCACTCGACCTACCTGTATGGAAAGCCCTGAAGAACAAGACCGTAGTGTTGGCATCGCAATCCCCTCGACGTAAAGAGATCTTGCAAGCCATGGTAAAGAGTCATCCTCGAGGCATGACGGCATAAGCAGGTGCTGACACGTCCATTCTTTTCTGACCTTGTGATGCCAGGGTCTGACCGATTTCCAAATTGTGCCAACATTGAAACCAGATGAAAATGATCCCACTAGCTACAAGACCACCGAAGACTATGTGCTGGACACGGCAAGGATGAAGGCTCTGGAGGTGTGGGAGCGTTGTCAAACCGACGAGTCTCTGCCCAACGCCGACGTGGTGATCGCGGCCGACACCATTGTGGTGTACAATAACCAGGTGCTGGAGAAACCAAAGGATGCGGCTGATGCCCAGCGTGTCCTTCGCCTTCTCAGCGGCCATACACATGAAGCCCTGACGGCCGTCCATCTTGTTGCACAGGACCTCCACTATCATTTTGTCACCCGCACCTTTGTCACCTTTGCCGACCTCGACGACACCACCATCCAAGAATGTAAGAAAAAAGAAAAGCGAGGCATGGCTGATGCCCTTTTTGTGCTGTAGATATTCGCGCAGGAGAACCTTTTGACAAGGCTGGCAGCTATGGTATCCAAGGTGCCGCGGCGCTGTTTATTTCCAAGATCGACGGTGACTACTGGAACGTCGTAAGGATCTGAAAAGAAACAAGGTCATTCCTCTCATGTCGTTTTTGTAGGTGGGCTTGCCTCAACAACCCCTGTTTCAACAACTGGTCCGCTTAGTGCAAGAAAAACAATGGTGAATGGCGACGTACGGTTATTTTTGTTAATTTATTCTGAACTGAGCATACAGTAAAGAGCCGCTAGAGCAAAGAAAAGGCGGGGATATCAAAAAAAAAAAAAAAAAAGTCCAAAAGAGAGAGAAAAGAGAGGGTTATCACAAAATGGGTATCAAGATACTCATACGCAAACGGTAGGTAATGAAAAAAAAAAAAAAAAGACAAACTTTCTTAGCTATCGGCCAAATCCAAAGAAGACAAATGTTCTCCCATGGAGGAGACGGCTGGCATGGGAGGAGGCAGTTCGTGGGATTTTTCGTGTTTTCGAAGAGAACGCAGGTGATAGTAGGCTTTGTCACACTTTGCATACTTGCAGCTGAAAGGGCGAATGTTGGTGTGGATTTTCAAATGGGTTGCCAAAGAATCTGGTCGTGAGAATCGCTTCCCGCATCCTATTTTTTTTTTTTTTTTCGACAAAAAAGAAGGTTCGTCAAACATCGATTTGAAGGTTGTTTTTTCAAACTCACCATCCTCTGTACAAATAAAAGGTCGTTCGCCTGTATGTGTTCGTAAATGGTTGTACATTTTGTGTCGTTTGGTAAAGGGTTTGTCGTTGCGATGGCAATTTTTCCAATGACAATAATACAAGGCCTAAAAAGGAGAAGTGAGCGATTTGTCATAAACGTTCCGTTGACATGCTTACATGGCCTCCACCGATATGGAACGATTTGACATGGTCAATCAAAGCTTCGAGTTGATCAAACTGCATACGACAGTCCAGCCATTGGCAAGTGTGAATTTCGGGCGTGACCGAGTCATCAAGGTCTCGACAAGAAGCGTGGGGCATCTCTTGTAGCGAAAAAGGTGCGGAAGAGATCATGCCCATGGCGGCTGGAGGAGGCAGAGGTTGACCATGGAGATGATTGACGTAATAGGAGTCGACGGGTGAGACAGGCGCCGAAGGAGAAGGATGGTGATGGTGGTGAGGAGCCGTGCCAGGGGGGTGGTAGATGGGCTGGACGAGGTAAGGATACATCATCACGTTGTGGCTGGGGGTTGAGATGGGGGTCAAGGTGCCGTCGGTTGTAGGAGAGGGTTGCATGGTGTCGATAGGCGAGATATGGTTGTCCACATACATGAAAAAGGGATCGTGCACGTAGCCATCGTCGGTGATGGGGGAAGTGGTGGCGGACATGGGAGAGAAGACGGGCTGGGCGGGGAGGGCCATATGCATGGCTTCCAGACGACCCATGGACCGATGACGACGAGCCTTTATCATTTTTCGCATCTTGACCTGTTGAGGATGAATGGTACCGAGAGGAGGATCAGCGGAGGAGACGGTATGACGACGAGGCAAGGCTGGAGGTTGGGGTTGGTCGGGAAGAGGGACCGTGATGGCGGTGTCCAGTATGGCTGGCTGTGAGGTGGGAGGGGATTGCCACAAAGGACCTTGGTCATACATGGAGGAGAGAGAGGAGGACAGGTGAGTGGCATAGGTGGGATCCAAAGGTGGTTGGGCCTCGACCATTGGCGACGCTGCATGAGGGGGGAGTGATTGGTACCAGTTAACGACGCCTGACGGTAGAGGAGTCGTTGGCATACCCTGATGATCCAATACGGCTGTACTGTTCAACCATTCTTCATTCCAAGTCGCTTGGCTTTTTACTACAGGCACAGGCGTCACCACGCCTGTCGCCATTGTTGTTTGTGAAGCAATCAAGGAGTCATTGTCATACCTTGACTGTGTTAATAACTCATAACCAGACATGGTTTCTACCTTTGGCTATGTCAAAAAAAAAAAAAGCATGTCAAAAAAAAAGTAGCTAACGTTCAGGGGGGAACAAAGAAATTTGCTACGCATTTCTTTTTTTCTTTTTTTGTAACTTACATAGGCTGGTGTGTCTGCAGGTAAAGATAAAGGCTGAGAGGACATGGGCTGATAAGCATTGATCAAACTTGAATCTTGCATGACAAAAATAAGGTGAGGAGTGGAAAAAGAGACTGGAAGAAGCAATGAGGGGTAAATGAAGAGCAAAGAGAGGATATCTAATAAAAAACGAAGGTATCGATGACTATATTGGAAAGGAAGTGATGATTCCACTATTTTAAAGGAAAGAAGGAGGGTATTCTGTTTTAAAAGAGAAAGAAAGTTAAAAAAACTGGCGGCTTTATAAATCACCGTGTTCCTTTTTTCACGGTCAGCCTTACGTTCAAGGAAAAATGGGAAGTAAAGAAGAAAAAAAATTGTAGAAAAGAAAAAAAAGAGTGAAAAGAGAACACGACAAGCCTTTTTGAAGGAAGACAGAAAAACAATAAAGACAAAAAGAGAAGCTAGCCAATAAGGCTCAGGTCCGCTCTCTTTTTATACCTTTCAGCTAAAGGAATAGGAAGAAAAAAACTTTATTCAACACTCAACCTTGCACTTCAAGTCACAGTCAAGAGATGGAACACACAGGGGTAACGTTGTCACACTGTGTTTTCCGAAAACTCTACTTTTTCCACCTATCCATCTTTTCCTCTATCCAATCATACGCTGCCGTCTTTTTAAAGTCTCTCTCACTCTCTTTAAAACCCTCCTGCAGACCATCAAAATCATACGTCGTACAAAGGACGCCACCGATGAAAAAAAAAATTGTCACTCACAAACAGGTGCCAACAGCTGATTTTTTTTTTGTTTCCACCGAGGAAAAAATAGATGCATGTCTTCTAAACTATTTGAGATGCTTTGTAAGAACAAACCTTCTCCTTTGCCGTTGTTTCATTCCCGGTGCCTCCGGAACACCACCGCGTCAAGCTTTTCATACAAAGCAAGTTGCCTCGATCATTCCTTTCATATCGTCATTCATGCGTCAAACACTCGTGTTCCATTGGCCATGTTTCACTTGATAAAGTTCAGGTTTGCCACGCGTCAACTGCAAACGGATGATGCCTCACAAAAAAGAAAAATGCCCATTTTGACATTGCCACTTTTTTGGGAATCAAAATAGAAAAAATAACAAAAGACCGTTGCAAGTCACCGCCAATTTGAGTTCATGCCAAGTCTTTTTCTTTCATCTTTTTTTTTTCGGCCACCGGTGCATGGCTTTGAAATTTAAATAAAACGGTTGAGCTGACATGGGGCTTGGTTTGCATCGGCAACCATCGAAGATTATTTTAGTGTGGCGTTCCAATTCACGGGGCGAAGGCGTATGTTCTTTGATTTTCAAGGGAAGCCCAAGAGGTAACTATACCACTTTGGACTAGGCAGTGAAAAAAAGTCGGTGGTACCCACTGGTGCTGTGGGTGGAGTGTGGATGCCATGTTGCTGAATGACGACAATCTACGGAAAAGAAGGCGGAGTGAAAAAACGCCCTTTTTCTTGCATGCAGCAGCCCCTTTCATTATTTTTTTTTGGTTTGTCAATGAAAAGACGGAACGAGCTCAGTTTCGAGCTTACATTTCTTTTTTTTTTTACTGGGGAGTCAGACGTACAAGCCTTGCAACATCTGTGATGCCAAGCTAGGAGTACTGAAGAAAACGTTGCCCACGCCAGCCATTTTGCCAGAACGACCCATCTACGTTGCTTGGCCTGGCTCTGTTCCATCTTATCCAAGTGCAGCATGTCTTTACCTATCTCACTTCTCTTCATTCACTGATTATATACATATTCTGAGTCTCACTGATCTTTCATACCGTCGCAAGCTTGATGGCAGCCTTTGGGCTGTGTTTGCGGAGATCGTCTTTTTTGTGGTTGAGCATTAGCGACCCCAAAGCTAATCTTGCTGACGACCTCCGCCGATCGGCCCGATATTTTCGATGTAAATGCCATGTCGATCCATTCATAGCTCAAGACAATAAATCAAACACCATTCATGGACCCTATCCACTTTTGGCTTCGCCTGTGGTTTTTTTTTCTTCTTTCCTTTCACAGCATTCATGATTTTCCCTGTAGACCCTGAGCTGGCAAAAAAAAAAAAAAAAAATCCTCACTATGGAATCTGATACCATCACTCGCTGTAAGTCAATAGGATAAAAAAAAATGGCAAGCTCACCATGCACTTCGCTATAGAGCATTTGTCCTCGATTCTGTTGGTTAAACGCCACTTTAGCCCACCGCAGCTCGCATAGTATTTTCCTGAGGACACTGACCATGATCATTGATCAGCGCCAAAAGCACTGGCAGGTTTCAAAGGGGTTTCCCGACGACACTATGATGTTGCTGCTAAACATTACACACGTGAGTATTGACGTGATTGAATATACAATATGCTCAATACATGATTTATAGAACTTGAATCAAGGCGTTGCAGATCGCGTGGAGGTGGGAATTCAAGCTTTGTCGCTGGTAAAAACCAAAATGTACTGATAAGTTGCCTGGTGATTGCTGCTGGAAGCTGCTGGAGTTGATGCAAGAGGCATAGAAGACGATTGCAGAGCGTCTTGGCAGGCTGTTGCTCTTATCCAGATAAAATTCGATGCCAGTGACCCCAAACACACTCGCAATCACACGACGAAGGATATTCTTCCGTCACGCTTGCAAGGTCATCAGAAAGGTGAATGTGAGAATTGCGAGTACATTTCAGTGAGGTCGTCCTATTGGACCATAGCTTCAGCGGGAAGGTTTCGCTGGTGCCACTGCTTCGACAGCGCACGTAAGTACGGTACCAGCATCTACGCCCTTCAAACTCGGGAAGATGTCGCTTGCATTTGCTGAATCAAACATGGATGAGGCTCCGTCATTGGAAAGATTTGTTTCCATCTATATCATATCAAGCTGAAATGCGGTGCTAGATAGTCGTCCAATGTTGCGCGATGCCATGCTGGTTGGGTTGAGAATGTAAGTAAGTAAATGAAAAAGAAGGGAAGAAGGGTGTTTCCTTAAATCTGCCTTTTTACTGTACCAGTGTTTGTCTGTAGTCTGCAACAAGCTTGGCCACGTAAAAAATAATCAAAAAGCCATCTGACGGGTAAGTCCATGCACTGCAGTTTTTCTTTTTTTTTTTTTTTTTTTGTGTGTGTGTGTGTGTGTGTCCGCGTGTGTATCAAACACAAGCGCTACCGAGACCCTTTTTCCTTTACTTATCACGTGTACAGCGAGACATGCTTGCAATCCATATTCATCAAGGATTGATTTGGCGAATAGACCAAGGCGAAGAAGATCGCGGTTATTGCCATAATGATGATCTGTCTCCGATGGGGATTTCACCTCTCCATATCCGGGGTTCACCGTGGGCTTCTCGTTTTGTATCAGTGATAATACAATCGGGGCGACTGCATTTTATATTAAACCACGCCAATACTCACGCGTGCAATGTTCATCAGCGGCACCATCGTATCGTCGGGAAACTTATTTGGAACCTGCCAATGGTTTTGGCGCTGTTCGATGATCTTGGCCAGTAAGTCCTCAGGAAAATACGGTGCGAGAGACGGTGGGCTATGATGGCGTTTAACTAACAGAATCGAGGACAATGCCCTATAGCAAAGTAAATGTTTAGCACGCCTTTTTTTTACCATAATCATTGACTTACAGCAATTGATGGATATCAGATTCCATGGCGAGAATCTTATTGCTGGCTGCTTTTTGGACCTTCTGAAAGACGCGGTGATATTAATGCCATCGATCATAAAACAGTCGTCTCCCCGGGGACGTCGAATGTCAACCAAAAGTCGTTGGCTGAGGCGCCAGCATCATTGCTTGGGTTAGATAATGTCGAAGACTGAGCATCATTATTCTCGGAATCTGCTGGCATGTATGCGTCCTACTCGATTTACGTTTGAGTTTATATGCAGTTGGGCATAATAAAAAGTGTACCTCTCCATGACTGCTGTAAAAATGTGCAGCAATAGAAGCAAAGGACATGCTATGCTCTTCGCAGATTGGGCAAGCATGGTGCACCTCTTGCGGACGTGGATCATCGTCATCAACATATTCGTATTGGCCATACTTTGAACGGCGTTTCTGCGGTCGCGTAGGTGCTTTAAGGCCGTGTGCATTGAAATGTTTACGCAACTCAAATGGCATTCTAAACGTTTCTGTCCTTCGCATACGAAACACGTATTATGTATTGCAGCCAAAGTCTTCGTCGTGTCAAACAGTGGTGTAAAAAAGTACAACACTGCCCAAAAAAAAAAAAAAAAGTTTACATTTGCAAGCACTACAGCGAGCGATTGATCAGTTACTTGCAATAAAGCGTTCAATGGACGCGTTAGCCAGGCACGTAACGTTGTGCGATGTCATATTAAGAAATAACGAAGAGAAAGATATGTCAGGAAAAGGTGTCTCTTTTTTTGCCGAAAACAGAAAAATGATTTTATTGGACAATCCCAGGCTGATGTTCTGATGAACCTCTTCGTTTTTTTACATCTATTCTTACTGACCCAGGTACTTGATTTACTTGCTCTCGGCGACATCTTGTAAAAAAAAAAAAAAGTGCATGCTACTCCTTTTATTCCCCAAATGTTGTAAGCTGCATGCAAGCGGGTACTAGACCATTCCGGCTTCTCTACAAAGAGAATAAAACATGGAGGCGCGGTCTTGTAGCAATGCCTCGGGCGAATCAAACGCAACCACTTGACCTTGGCTCAGGCACAGAATCTGGTCAGCATCCATCACAGTGTTGATACGATGGGCAATGGTCAAAATGGTGCACGCCTTGAATTCTTCTCGAATCGTCTGCTGAATCAAAACATCGGTATGGACGTCCACCTAAGTAAAAAATAAAAAATAAAAGCGCGCGGCATCAGCTCATTCTGTTTCGCCTTTCCTTTGTACATACAGATGCCTACGACGACGAAGATCAACGAAATTGGTTAGACTTGAAGAAAGAGTAAAAAAAAAAGGTGGGACAGGTCTTACGGTGGCTTCATCCAGGACCAGGATTGATGATTGTCGCAAGAGAGCACGAGCAAGGCATATCAGCTGACGCTGACCAACCGACAAATTCTCGCCACCTTCTACGACCACTGAGTCCAGTTGACCATCCATATTGTGCACCAATTCGTACAGATGCGCCCTCTTCAAGGCTGTCCAAAGCGCAGCATCGTCTGCCTTGCCAAAAGGATCCAGGTTGAACCGGAGAGTGCCGGCAAAGATCTGCGGGTCTTGAGGAATCACAGACAGCCGCGACCGCAGATCTGTCAGGCCAAGATCAGCCACCACCTTGCCATCCACGACAATTCGGCCATGGGTGGCCTCCAGCAGCCGGAAGAGGGACAGTGCCAACGAGCTCTTGCCTGAGCCTGTGCGCCCCACAATGCCGATTTTCATGCCGCCTTGGACAGTAAACGAGACCTTGTCCAGGCACATCGGCAAGCCAGGTCGGTATTGCGTACCATAGCCTTCGAACGCAATGGTGCCTTGCTGAGGCCAAGGATCCTGAGCACTCAGCTCAATGGCGCCTTCATACTTTTCACCGGGCAGGCCAATGTAATCGCGTATGCGCTCCACAGACACGATGCTGTTTTCAATTTCACAATACATCCGGATCGTCCAGGTCAGGCTGTTGGTGATGGTGAGTGCATAAGTGACGGCGACAGCGACAAGGCCAACATCCAGTGACACTGACCCCAGGAGAATGGCAAGCACCGGCAACAGCGACGCCGCTAAGATGACAACCGCTCCGAGGAATTCCAGGCGCATGGAAAGCCATCGATTACATGCATTAAACGGGTAAAAAGACTGGTGGCTGCGGTCGAGATGATAGGCACTTTGGTGGATGAAGCGGTCTTGCTGGTCATAGGACCGAATCGTAGCAACGCCATTGATCGATTCTTGAAAGTGTGAAAACACGGGTGAGCGGTTGATGGAGTCCAGGCGCTTAAGTTCACGCGAAGCGGCCAGGAATTGCCGCTGGATACGGCGATATAAATAAAACAATGGCGGCACCAGTGCCAGAAACAATGGCGACGAGTAAGCAATGACCAACACCGAGCCGACCACAATGGGAACTAACCGGATCATGTTAGTGACCTTCCTGGGCATCACTTCGTCCACTGAATGCTGATCCTTGGAAAATCGGTTAAGGATGCGACCGGTTGGCTGAAAGGAATAAAAAAAAAAAAAAAAGAGAGAGAGAGAGAGTGAGTGAGTCGCGACGAATCTACAAGAAAAAATAAAGCCTACAGTGGTATCAAAAAAGACCATGGGGGACCGGACTACAGATCGGAGCATGTCTTGGTGCAAGATTCGAGCGGAGCGAATGGCAGCAAAGACACGGATTACCAAGGACTGCAAGGAAGCAAGGATGACGCCCATCGTACCGATGAGGGCATAGATACACAGGTACCACACACCATGGCCAAGATCACCTTGGTCGCTTTGACCAGCCCAGTCCTTCAACCAAAGATTGGCACCGACTTGACACGTCTGTGACACGGCTTGGATAAGCACCGCCAATGCAAGATACTGCCATGAGCATGCTTGGATGTAGTCCTTGTACACTTGACGGTCCACCTCTCCTTTGGCACTTTCTTCAGCTGCAACCAGTTCACCACGACCGTCTTGCACCATTGCCAGATCCCAAGTGGAAGGACTGTATGAGGCGCGGCGCAATGTCTTAATACTGGCATCACTGGCTCGACGCTCACCCATTTGTTGCTGCTCGTCATCACCATAATCGTCCTCCACGTATATTTGTGACTCAGTCATAGTGCTTTCGTCTTCATTGTCGCTGGCGTTTTTGCTTTGGTTGCTGGCAGCGCCGGAGGAGTCATAGTCAATGATCAAGCTGGTCAAAGCGTTATCTTTTCCAATCAAGGTATCGAATCTATCGTCCAGTATTATTTGGCCATCTTGTAAGTACACTACGCGATCGGTGTTGGGCAGGCAGGAGAGAGCATGGGTCACCAGCAACCTTGCTTTGTTCTTCAAAAGACCGTTTGGCCCAATCACGTTTTCAAACAAGTGTTTGCCCACATGGGCATCTACAGCACTCAGTGGATCGTCCATCAAATAGATATCAGCCCGGGCATACAATGCTCGTGCCATGGAAATGCGTGCCTTTTGTCCACCTATTTTCCAAAGGCAGGATATAAAAATGAGTCGCTGCGTGCTTCATCGGTCTTTTTTTTTTCGTACCTGACAAGTTGATTCCACGTTCGCCGATCTCAGTCATGTCACCGTCTGCAAACACTTGCAAATCCGTGGTCAGTGAGCACGCTTCCAACACCTTTTCATAAAACACTGGGTCAAGCCGATGGCCAAATACAATGTTTTCGCGCACTGTCGCATTCATCAGCCAAGCCTGTTGCGGTACCTGGCAGAAACGGAGAAAGATATAAAAAAGTCAGTAACTCATTTTTTTTTTAAAAAAGAATGACTGACATAGGCGACCGAGCCTCGGAGAATGACAGAGCCATGGTCCTTGTGGATGTCCCCAAGAAGCGCGCTGACAAGGGAGCTTTTGCCGGCACCCACGCGACCAACTACAGCAACAAGATCGCCCTTTTTCACTTGGAGATCAATGTCGGACAGAGTGGGCTGGATCATGGTTGAATTCCACCGAAAAGTACCTCGCTGAACGTCGATCAAGGGTATATCAGGGGTCCAATCAGGCATGTCGTGGTAGTCTGTGCGAGTAATGGCATGAGGGTCGTTTTCCTTGCTGAGGAGGAAATCCTGAACGCGTACCAATGACACATAAGCTTCGACAACACTGGACACAACGTCAGGGAACATCGTCAGAGGGAATTGTAGCATGCCAAAGATGGAAATGGTGACAAAGGCCACTTCTATCGTTAGAGGCTCCGGTGAGGTTGCAATGTACATTGCAAATGTCGCAACGGTCACATAGAACGGTGTAGACGCCATGGTCAAGGTCTGCCATGTTGACACGTACCCCAGCTTGCGCAGTGTTGCCAGTTCTTGATGGTTGCGTACCTCGTTGATCTTGCTGATGAACGGGGCTTCCCAAGCATACAGCTTGATCACCTTGATACCATTTAGCAGTTCATTCTAGAGCCCACCAAAATATACAAAATAAAACCCTCGGTAAGCTGATAGCACTTTTTTTTTCTAGACCTCAAACTTGCCATCAACTTGATACGAAGATCCTTGTTTTTCATCTGCCGCTTCTGGTATTTGCGCATGGATTTGGCAATCACACTGTTCATGGGGATCACTAATATCAGCAACAAGATGCCCGCAAACGTACTTGCGCCCATGGTTTGATATAAAAAATACAGCGCAATGATAACTTGGAAAGGTGAACTCCAGACTAGAAAAAATAACGACACGGTAAATGATACTTGCAGATCAGGGCACCACACAACCTACGATGGTGAAAATTAGTGGCTGTATCCATGATACGTGTTGTATCTACAGCCATGTAGTTGACGATCTAAAGAGCAAAGTGAGACGGGAATTGAAAAAAATCAAGTGTTGAGTACCTCTCCAACGGTGGATTTTTGCCGGCTTTCATTATCCAATACCAGAGTTTTGCGATAGATGGTCGACACAAGAGCGCCACGGACTTTGATGGAAGCTGAAAAGCATAGATGGAAGTATTGATGAAAGCAGATGGTTTGGAGAATCGATGCCAAAAACATGCATACTGTGGAAGCCAAGGTAAAAAAAAAAAAAAAAGTCAGCTGGCGCACTGCATGGTTTACACTGGAAGCTTGCCTGCAACAAAAACACCTTGATATGCAGGCAGTGGGCTCTCTGTTGCATAACTTGTAATCCAGACAATCAACTGTTTCAAGAGCAGGGGTTGGAGATATTGTAAAACATCTGTCATCGTCTTCACAGCCTGGAACAAAGGAGCAAAGGAAGATAAGTAACCTGGGACCATGGGGATTCGATGCCCAACCTACACCTGCTAAAACATAAGGCCAACCAACAAGATACAGCAATGCGCGTGCCAAAGAAGGGCTATTACAAAAGCTCGCTTAGTGAGTTCAAGAGTTTTAACCAACTATGTGCGTCACTTGCTGCTTTTTCTTCATTTCTTTATCCCAGATCACATGAAACTTCGCCCGGAGTTCGTCAGATTCTTCCCCATCACGTAATGGCCTAGAAGTAGCAAAAGGCTGCGTGTGAGCAAACATTTCTCTGCATTCTCTATTACCCTAGATCCTCTTGGATTAATTTCTTTTGCGACCCTAATCGGATCAAAGGATTCAGCCACATGAAGGTGATGCGGGAAAAGATGTTGCAGTCCAGCTCGGGCGTCACTTCCTTGCCACCCTAGTGAGATAAGAGAGCTGAAAAAAATTAAACCCACACAGCCTAAATCTTGGTGCGGAGGCAACTGACCTCTTCCAACGCAATGGCCTGGCTTTTGGGACGACGCGTGAGCTCCAGGAAAAACATTAGACATGCCAAGGCCAGGACCGCGGAGGAGATGCCACGCGCAGGATCTTGTACCCACCATTGGGTACGTAGCTTGATTCCATGCACTAGGATAAATAGGAGCCAAAAAAAGAGAAGGACGCCTGACTGTACACGGTTACGTGTGTACTCAAAATGATGCAGCACGATCACGAACACCTAAAGCAAACTAACTTTTGAGACAACGTCCGTCGCCCCGCCCCGTTTGTTATGTGTCGTACCAAGATCAAGGCACCGACGTATTCCCGCCCGGATTTCTGAAATGATGCAGACAACAATAACGTCACCAGAAGCAACGCAATGACAGCCTAAAAAAAAGTCAACACCATGAATCAGCTCCTTGTAATAACGCTTGAGATCTTACGATCTTTGAAAAATAGTGCCAACCAAAGGAAACAGTCGCAATGGAAGGTCGCTTGCTGACGACAAACCATCGGATAACACCGACGGTTAACATGTACATAATCGGAACATTGAGCAACACCCTGAACAAGAAATTAAAGTGGGAAATGCCATTGTGAGACAGTGAGACGACAGTGCCATTCGTGTTTTTTTACCCATTCTCAAAACATGGCGTGAAATCAGGCTCTCGTATTGAAGAAAGTGGGCCCTATTACAATAAATAGACCAGGTGTGTGTTATTATCATGCCCTTGTATGCGTGTGTGTTCCATGGTGAGTGCATTTATTACCCAGCCTTCAGGATCTTGGCATTCAATCATACTCGAGTACCAAATCAAACCGTAGAAGAAAGCGGCCTTTCATTTTCCCCCAGGTCTTTTAAAAAAATCCATGACCCAAGTTTTTTTTTTTTTTCTGAAGACCCAATGAACCAAACGAGCATCGCAGCACGTGTTCTGCGTTGATCTTGATAATGTGATCAACGCGGTCGTCACCTCGTGCTTTTCAGATCTTCTTGCCGATTTTCCGCATCAAAAATCACCAGGCGGAATTCGATTTCTGTCGGTCAACCTCAAACGCATCGTTTCAAGAGAAGTGATCAAGCGATTAGAATACTGGCCATTGCTCTTGCTGGGCTGAGAAGGTGCTGCTTCGGTGGCAATGGTGACAGGTCAACAGTACCTCACAATCTAGACAGCATTTCTCTAGGAAGCTGAAACATTTATTTATTGGCGCTATAGCAAGCCAGCTTCTTTGCAGAGTGAATAAAACATAGATGCAGGGTCTTGGAGTAAAACGTCAGGCGAATCAAATGCAATCACTTGGCCCTGGCTCATGCAAAGGACCCGGTCAGCATCCATCACAGTGTTGATACGGTGGGCGATGGTCAAAATAGTGCATTCCTTGAATTCCTGCCGGATCGTCTGTTGAATCAATGCGTCTGTTTGCACATCCACCTAAAAAAAAAAACCAGGAGTGAGTATCCCGACAATTTGGTTTTGATACCACAGTCATCTCATACCGAGGCCTATGTTTGAAAAGGTTGAAAAGGAGAATAATTAGAACAAAGCGTTGCTGGAAAAGAGAGAAAAAACTAGGCGAGGCTCTTACAGTGGCTTCATCCAAGACCAGGATCGACGACTGGCGCAAGAGGGCACGGGCAAGACAGATCAATTGGCGTTGGCCAACAGAGAAATTGTCACCGCCTTCAAAGACCACGGCATCCAGCTGACCGTCCATGTTGCGCACAACTTCATGCAAATGTGCTCGCTTCAAAGCTGTCCAGAGAGCCGCATCGTCCGCCTTGTCAAAAGGATCGAGGTTAAATCGGATGGTGCCCGCAAAGATCTGGGGGTCTTGAGGGATCACCGACAGCCGCGAACGCAGATCCGTCAAGCCAAGATCAGCCACTACTTTCTTGTCCACCACAATACGGCCATGCGTCGCTTCGAGTAGTCGGAAGAGAGACAGCGCCAGCGAGCTCTTGCCTGAGCCTGTGCGTCCCACAATACCGATTTTCATGCCACTTTGCACAGTAAACGAGACGTCGTCCAAGCACATTGGGAGGCCGGGCCGGTACTGCGTGCCATAGCCTTCGAATGCAATGGTGCCTTGCTGCGGCCAGGGGTCTTGTGGGTCCAGTGATACGGTGCCTTGGTATTTTTCGCTTGGCAGCGCAATATATTCGCGCGCACGTTCTACGGACACGATGTTGTTTTCAATTTCACAATAGATGCGGATGGTCCAGGTAAGGCTGCTCGTGATGGTGAGTGCATAGGTGACAGCAACGGCCACGAGCCCAGCGTCCAGCGATACCGACCCTGTCAAAATCCCGATCACTGGCAGGAGCGAAGCCGCCAGGATCACGATAGAGCCAAGGAATTCCAAGCGCATAGATAGCCAGCGATTGCATGCGTGCAATGGATAGTAGGCCTTCTGGTTACGGTCAAGATGGTGTTCGTTTTGATGGATGAAACGGTCCTGTTGGCCATAGGACCGGATGGTGGCAACGCCGCTGATGGATTCTTGGAAATGGGAAAAGACAGGCGAACGACCGATGGAGTCCAGTCGCTTGAGTTCCCGCGATACAGCCAGGAATTGTTGTTGGATGCTGCGGTAAAAATAAAACAGTGGCAGCACAAGCACAAGGAAGAGCGGCGATGAATAGGCAATGATCAGCACTGACCCAAGCACGCTTGGCACCATGCGAATCATGTTGCTCACCATACGAGGTAGAATTTCGTCTATGGAATGCTGATCCTTGGAAAATCGGTTGAGGATGCGGCCAGTGGGCTGCCGGTGACAAAAAAAAAAAACATGAGTGACCACGTAAAAAAAAAAATAGGGGAGCAGCTTACTGTGGTGTCAAAGAAGGACATGGGCGAATGCACCACAGATTGGAGCATCTCTTGATGCAAACGGCGGGCAGATCGGATGGCAGCAAACACACGCATCAAAAGCGTTTGCACACTGGAGAATATGGAAGCAGAAGTACCGATCATGGCGTAGATGCACAGGTACCACAGTCCATTCGTGAGGGCACCTTGATCGTTCTGGCCAGCCCAGTCTTTCAACCAAAGATTGGCACCAACTTGGCAGGATTGTGACACGGCTTGTACGACCACAGCCAGGGCAAGGTATTGCCATGAACAAGCTTCAATATAGGTCTTGTAAACCAGGCGGTCAACCTTGCCCTTGGCACCTTCTTCAGCTGTCACCAACTCGCCTTGGCTGCGCTTCGTCTTGGCCAAATCCCAGGTGGCTGGTCCATAAGAAGCACGGCGTAGTGTCTTGATACTGCTAGCATTACTAGCGCGGCGCTCGTGTTGATGATGCTGTTGGATGTCGACAACGTCTTCACCATCATCGTCTTCCACAACTATCGGGATCTCGGCCAAGGTGCCGCTGCCACTGTCTTCATTGTCGCTTGCACTGGTGCTTTGACTGCTCGACTGTCCAGAGGATTCATAGTCGACCAGGAGTGAGGTGAGCACGTTGTCTTGGCCGATCAAACTATCATATTTGTCGTCTAATATCACTTGACCATCTTGTAGATACACCACGCGATCGGTGTTGGGCAGGCAGGAGAGAGCATGGGTCACCAGCAACCTTGCTTTGTTCTTCAAAAGACCGTTTGGCCCAATCACGTTTTCAAACAAGTGTTTGCCCACATGGGCATCTACAGCACTCAGTGGATCGTCCATCAAATAGATATCAGCCCGGGCATACAATGCTCGTGCCATGGAAATGCGTGCCTTTTGTCCACCTATTTGCCATAGATAGAATACTAAATGAGCCACCACGCTCATCCTTGGTCTCTTTTTTTTTTTTTTTTTTTTTTTTTTTTTTTCATACCTGACAAGTTGATGCCACGTTCGCCAATCTCAGTCATGTCGCCGTCTGCAAGCACCTTCAGGTCCATTGTCAGAGAGCAGGCTGAAAGCACCTTTTCATAGAAGACAGGATCAAATCGGTGGCCAAACACAATGTTTTCACGCACTGTGGCGTTCATCAGCCAAGGCTGTTGTGGGACCTTGGGTGACGAGAAAAGATAGAAAACGATTTTGTGAGTTGTCTTTTTCAGAAAAGGCGGTCTCTTACATAGGCTACTGAGCCACGCAGTGTGACAGAGCCCTGGTCTTTACGGATGTCACCAAGAAGGGCGCTGACAAGAGAGCTTTTGCCGGCACCGACGCGTCCTACGACGGCAACTAGCTCGCCCTTTTTCACTTGGAGATCGACGTTGGCCAGAGTAGGTTGGGTCATGGTTGAAGTCCATCGAAACGTTCCTTGTTGCATCTCGACCAATGGCATGTCCGTGGTCCAGTCGGGTAAATCTCGGTAGTCGATATGAGTGATTGCGTGCGGGTCGTTTTCCTTGTTCAGCAAATAATCCTGGATACGGATCACAGATACGTAGGCCTCGATGGCGCTGGACACGATGTCGGGGAACCAGGTGAGGGGGAATTGCAACATGCCAAAGATGGAGATGGTGACAAACGCCACTTCGGTTGTCAAGGGTTCCGGAGAGATGGCAATGTACATTGCAAAAGTCGCCAGGGTCACATAGAAAGGGGTTGATGCCATGGTCATGCTCTGCACGGATGACACGTACCCCAACTTGCGTAGTGTGGCCAGCTCTTGTCGGTTGCGCACTTCGTTGATTTTGCTAATAAACGGGTTTTCCCATGCATACAGTTTGATGACCTTGATCCCATTCAGCAGTTCATTCTTGTAGGAAAAAAAAATAAACGCGTGAGATCATGAGGCTGCCTACTTTTCATCCAACGGAGTTACCATCAGCTTGATACGCTGATCCTTGTTTTTCATTTGGCGTTTTTGATACTTTCGCATGGTCTTGGCAATGATGCCGTTGATAGGGATGACGAGAATCAACAAAAACACACCAGCAAAGGTACTTGCGCCCATCGTTTGGTATAAAAAGTAAAGAGCAACGATGATTTGAAAAGGGGAGTTCCAAACTGCAAATGACAAAGAAATCAGCCAAGTTCGATACTTTGTGAGAGACGAAGATAAAGCAACGTACGATGATGAAGATTTGGAGCAAGGTCCATAATTCTTGCTGTATCTACGGCCATATAATTGACGATCTAATGATTGAACGGTTTACGGGTTATAATTACCAAAAAAAAAAAAAAAAAACCAAGTAATACCTCACCAACGGTAGCCGTGTGCCTGCTTTCGTTGTCGAGGACGAGGGTTTTGCGATAGATAGCTGAGACAAGGGCGCCACGGATTTTGATGGAAGCTGCGGTACTGAGGTGGAAGTATTGGTGGAAGCAGATGGTTTGGATCATCGATGCTGCGAACATGCAGACTGTGGGTGCAAAGCATGCAAAGATGAAAATGCGTCAGCCTGTGCGCAATGTAAATGAAATTAAAAAATACACTTACCTGCAATAAGAATGCCTTGGTGCGCAGGTAAAGGGCTGTCGGTGGAATAGCTTGAGATCCAGATAATCAACTGTTTCAACAGCAATGGCTGCGTATACTGTAACACGTCCTTGATGATTTTCACCGCCTGGGGTAAATAAGGAAGAAAATGTGAGATTGGTAATCCTCCTGCATGTTACGGCTAGCATACGCCCGCAAAAACATAGGGCCAACCACAAAGTTTTAATAATGCACGGGCCAAGGAGGGGCTAAAATAGAGACGTCATGGATCAGAACTGGAGTGCAGGGGAAAGTCTTTGAGCTTTCTTACTTTTTACGTTTCAATTCCTCGCCCCAGATCGCTTGAAATTTGATGCTAAGCTCATCCGCTTCTTCACCATTTCGCAAAGGCCTAGGATACCATTGTCAGTGGGTTATCTCGTTTTTTTTTTTTCATCCAACATTACCATAAATCCTCTTGTGCTAAATGCTTTTCGGTTCCTAGGCGAATCAATGGATTAAGCCACATAAAGGTGATGCGCGAGAAGATATGGCTGTCTAGTTCTGGCGTCACTTCCTTTTCGTCCTGCGAACGAGCCAAAAAGAATTAAATACGATACTTTGCCTGGTTTCAATGCCAACATGAGCTTACCTCTTCCAGAGCAATGGCCTGACATTTGGGACGACGCTTGAGTTCCAGGAAAAACATAAGGCATGCCATAGCCAGGACAAAGGAGCACACGCCACGCGCTGGGTCTTCCACCAGCCATTGGGTCCGTAGCTTGGCACCATGTACCAAGACGTAAAACAGCCAAAAGAAGAGCAGCACGCCCGATTGAACGCGACTCCGCGTATATTCATAATGGTGCAGGACAATCACAAACACCTAGAGAAAAAACCGCTGATCTGTAAAAGTTTCAAGCATTTTTTTAAGGTAGAGACGTACCAGAATCAATGCATCCGTGTAACTTCGTGTCTGTAACTCGGGTGCTTGGAACGGCACAGCCAACAAGGTCAACAGCAATAGAACAAGAACAAACTAAAAGAAAATAAGGTAAGGAAAACGAACAGGTAGCCCTATTTCTTAATCAACCATTTTTGTAAAATAATGCCAATTGCGGTAACTAGCAAAAGGCTGTCGTTTATGGATTTTGAACCAACGAATCACACCAGCTGTCAGCATGTAAACAACCGGAACATTGAGTAACACCCTGAACAGAGCAAGAATTAGTAGTGTGCCAATGTTCGTACGATGCTGTTGCGGGTGAACGTTACCAATCCTCAAAACAGGGTGTAAAGTCGGGTTCACGTTCAGAAGAGAGTGGGCCCTATCGAGAAAAGATGAGTTTCCGTACGTTGAAGCATGCGTAGCCATGAAATGCATTACCCAACCCTCCGGATCGTGGCATTGTATCAGTCCATTCATATCATGTAAAACTGAAACACCCAATAAAAAAAAAAGCAAAAGAGGAATCAAAAAAAAAATAGGCAGAAGCGGAAGCCTTAAGTTTTTGAACTGTGCCGAGTTCCCGCCCCTCGCCGTCACCCCGCCTTTCATTCTCATTGTCGATAGACACCGTCCTACATCGTCGTTTACATTATTTTCTCTCCCTCAACGATTACCTTGGTGCATAGTTTTGTCCTGGTACACCGAAAACCCCAATTGCGTCATTCGTGCCCCAGCCATTCCCCATCGGGTTATCTTTTTCCCCATGGCTGCGGACGTCCACCGTCGTTGACCCTCCCTATTTGTCGTACCGCAAAAGCTCAAGCGTGTGACCAAACGTGGGATGCCTTGATCCTCGAGAACGCTCGGCTGACCTAATGGACCCATCCATCGCACGGATTCGTTGTGCAACGTGAATGCGTGCGTCTTTAAAATTCTGCTTCATGACACGATCCAGAAAAGCGGAGCTTCAAGCCATCAAGATAACTCATCCATTTGTTGGCGCTGTGGACTTGCAGCTTCTTTTTTTTTCTTTATTTTAGCCATTCATTGCGATGTCAACGTAGCCGATATGAAAAAAGTCAACGGTGTCTAGCTCCTAATTGAAATGTGGTGGGACCCTAAGTTATACGACGTGAGAATGTTTGGCTACGCTAGTCGAGTCAACTCGGCTGGTGGTAGCTTGCCGAACGTTGTTGATCGCAACATTCTGATTTCGATTATTGTTGAATAAAGCAAATTGATTATAAACAATATATGGTTCGCCTTTTTTGGCAGTATCATTCTGTTCTGGGACAGAACGCTTTGTGGAAGTAGTAGCCACTTGGCGGCTTTGGCTACGACTTACCAGTTGGGCTAGGCTTTCAGATTGGCTGTTCGATGCGGTAGCCACTTGGCTGGTTCGGCTTTGTTGGTGCGTTTGACTTTGAGTCGAGCTGGTTGAGTAAGCATTTGGCTTGTGTTGAGCGGTCGATCTGGTTGAGTAAGCACTTGGCTTGTGTTGAGCGGTCGATCTGGTTGAGTATGCATTTGGCTTTTTTTGAGCGGTGCCAGGGCTTGTAGCTGTGGCAGCGATTCTAGTTGTGGCACCGCTCCTGGTTGTGGCAGCGCTCATGGTTGTGGTAGTGCTCCTAGCTGGGGTAGTCTTGTTCATGGTTTCAAGGGCAGGGTTGCTTGAATCCCGTAATAATAAAAAAAAGGTGTGGATGAAAGAGGAAAGCTGTGAAGAATCGTGGTTATGCTTTTATATTTTTTGGGGGCGAGCCATTTGACTCCTTTCTCAAAAAAAAAAAAAAAAAAGTTTGGGCTTGGTGGGCTTGTGCGCTGCTTTTGGCTCTGTTGAACATCGTATAACTGATCAAGCTGCCTCTGATCGGTAAGGTTTTTTTTTGGTATCCATTCTCTCGGTAACTACGTGATCCGCTGTGTAACAGACAGCATTCCCGAGTGCACCGTGGCTAATATATTTTTAGAATCAACAAAGAATTCCAGGCACTCGTTTGCATGAAGGAAGAATATAAAGGCAAATGCATAGTGAGCTAATTGATGGAGGAGGGTCATCAAATCAAATACATGTCTGTTTGCCGTTAAAAACTGATGTCTTCCTTTCTACCTAACCGAAGGAACCTCATTCATACGTGCTGTTAAGAAAGGAAAGTCCGCCTGTAGTGAAACCGCGACAGAAGACAAACAAAAAAAGACAAGCTGTTGCCAAGAAACAAGGGAACGAATAATATGAATCTTACCACACTGATGCCAATGACATCACTTGTGTGCTACACTTGAAAATGAACTGGCAACAGTCAGAATTCACGGATATCAAGATTCCACGGGCCAAACATCGCCCAATAAAATGCCTCCGACGTCACCACCCCAATTGTAAAAAAAAAAAAAAAAAAAAAAAAAGAGAGAAATCGTTTTCGGTGCGTGCTTGCCAGCCTTCTTACTCTTCCCTCTGCTCTCTGAGAGAGTTGCGAATTTTAATCACGGTCATTTTTATCATTTTGAATCCGTGTGCAAAATTTGGAGTGAATCGGCAAGGATCAATTTTTCACTATGGTGTCTGATCAGATGGCCTGGGGGTCACCTGGTGAAAATGATCGATTTTTTGCTTTTTTTAGCTGGGAAATCGGAGCCAAAACGAAAGGGATCAAATGCTGGCTGGGCAACCTCTGCCAATTGGCCTGGATTTTCCAGTATCATCACCATTCATACATTTGCGCATTCGCTCAAGATTTCTCATCATTCTAATCAGTCAAAAGTGCTGTACAGCGTTAGTTTTTTTTTTTTTTTTTTCAAAATGATGAAAAAAAATGGATTGCCACATTCAGTCTCCGCACAGACTTTTCGATTCCTAGCTGGTGCACAATGGGCACCAGCTTCTCCAAGGTAATCCAAAAACCCAAGTCCCGATTTGATGAAGAAGTGTTGTACCTTGTTCATGTTGCACTTGACGGTGGCAATCCAACTTGTACAAGAGGCTACCTACGTTCGCTTATTACAAAGCGTCCTACATGCATGGCCAGGAACCAAAAAGTATGTGCGGAGACTGAATGTGGCAATCCATTTTTTTCATCATTTTGAAAAAAAAAAAAAAAACTAACGCTGCACAGCACTTTTGTTTTGACTGATTAGATTGATGAGAAATCTTGAGCGAATGCGCAAATGTATGAAGGATGATGATACTGGAAAATCCAGGCCAATTGGCAGAGGTTGCCCACCAGCATTTGATCCCTTTCGTTTTGACTCCTCTGATTTCCCAGCCAATAGAACAGTCATTTGCAGAGTGTTCAAAAGAAAAAAACGTCACTGCTGTGATTCAATTCTGGTCAAGCGCTGGTGTTTTTTCTGAGAGCTTCCATTTTACAATTACCTCGACACAAAACCTTAGGGCAAGTTCTTCATTCTCCTTTTTTTTTGTCGAAGAGTGAGGTTTGTTGATAAAAAAAAAAGTATCACTCACTCATTAGCACATCGCATAGCATATGTCATCATTCCTCTCTTTCCATTCATCTTAGAATGAAATCTCCGACTCGGACTTTCTGGTCACCCAAAAACAGGTTGGGAAGAAGCGAAAGGTTTTGGACAATCAATGATTTATTTTTGGCACTGCTATGGACCAGTCATGCCCACAATGAATCGAGGCGAGAAGCTGTCCAAAAATGCAAATTTGGAGACTTGGAAAAATGTCTATATGTCATCTACTCCTGCCCAGCCTTTTCTAGGTTGTCCGATTTTTTTTTCTGCAACCAAAAATGGCCATGGCGGAACACTAGTTTTACATCGCAACCATAGTTCACACATTCCACAGGATTTACCTCGACAAATTTGTAAGTTTTGCATATTTGCATATGCCGGTAAGGCCGACTTGACCGAATCAGTTACTAAATGGAGAATTGTATTCAACCTGCCAGAAAAGGAAAAAAGACAAGCGTCTTTCAAATTTTTTATCGTGCAAAGAATGCCGATCGATGAACATCAACTGTTTTATTATGTGCGTGTCATTTATTTACTTCAAGCGTAGTTAAATAGGCCGTAAAAAAATGTAGGCAAAGAGTTGTGTAGAACAAAAAAAAAAACCACCCTTGTGAGCTGTGAGCTTGCGACATCGTGGTGTGTTACGATAGTGGCCAGCCTGAGATCGCCAGACTCTTATTCCATCCTGAGACACTCGGGTCATTCTGGTTCCAGCAAAATAGGTAGTCCTGCCACCTAAAAAAAAATATATTACTGTAGTACACTTACTCATTGGCACATCTCACCCCTCATCAGTCATCTCAGACTGTTCACCTCTTATATTCCAATCTCCGACGCCCCTCTCATTTCTAGAGGCGCGTGTGTACGGTAACTGTTCCTGTTGTCTTGCGTCGCTTTTCCAGAAGTAGCACTCCAGTTTCCAATCCGAATAAAAAATAGGGAGGGTAGAATAAATACAAAGTACGAAAACAAAAGATTTTTTTACTGCCTGCATTTGAGCGGTTGGAGGTCGAAATCGGTGATTTCCTTTTTTGGGAGTCCACTGAAACACCAAAAAAGGAAAAAGGCTAGAATCGACCTATCAGGAGCATTCGGCATTTCGGCGACCGAAATGCCGAAATCACAATGAGAATTGTCTTGTGGTTCCTTATTCCATCAGCCCGCTTAGCTCAGTTGGTTAGAGCGTGGTGCTAATAACGCCAAGGTCATAGGTTCGAAACCTATAGTGGGCAGTTCTTTTTGCCCTTTCTCAGGTTGAAAACCTGGGATTTTTTTTTTTCATGTGGTGCTGAACTTGTAGGTCTCATTTTTCTTGTTCCACAAGGGAGTAAACAACAAGTGATTCGAGAAGGTCATGAGCTGAATCACTTGGAAGGTTGGGAAGGTAAGATGAAACAGGGAAAGCTCGGCTGCATGCTGGCTCTGTTTTTTTTTTTCGCGGGGAGCCCCGTGCTGTACAAGGTACTGTAGACTCAGACCGCTTTATACTAAATTTAGAAATGTGCGGTTCCTTTTGATCGGCATGGTTGTTTGGCACAGACGGCGTCAAACCAACGGCTTGGCGCGAACGTCCGGTTATGTCGTTCTCCTAGGAACCAGAAGTTTGATACGCATAGTCGCTTGAAGGGAGCTGGGCGTCGATTAGCTTGGGGAGGGGTACTTTACTTTTATTTTGGGAGCAAGCAATGATCAAGCGATAAAAAAAAGAGAAAGGAGAGGAGGGGGGGAATGAAGTGGTGATTTGTCTGGCTCATTTTTTATCATGGGAGTAAAAAAAAAAAATAATCAGGGATGTGTTGTGGGAGGCATGGGCGAGGAAGATGATGACGGGGTGAAGTGAAGGAGAGCATGTTGTGGAGGGTTGGGGTGGGGGAGGTCGCGAGGATACTGTGTGGTTGGGTGCAGCAATGGAGGATGCGAATATGGATCATGAGAGAGCTGTGATGGTGGGGGTAAATACTGTCTCACTTGTGCAGGTGATGGTGATACCGGCTCTGAGTATGGTGCATGGAAACGAGGTCGGACTAGGGCAAAGGAAAAGGAAGGTGGTTCATTTATCTTTCCTGGGTACATGCGTCACTTACCAGGGCTGTACTGATGATAGTCGTGGTGATCTAAAGGGTGCCATTCTTGTCGTCTAGAGTCTGCTGGCCATCCCATCTGCATGTCGGTTGGAGGAAGGTAGGGTGTGGAGGTGGAGAAAGTAGATGATGAGCTGGGTCTAGCGAAAATAAAAATGAGTTCGTTCGCTTTGTTTCTATTCCAAAGGGTTACATGTCAGTCCTTGTCGAGAGGATCAAAGGGGAAGCCGAGGGAATGACAGGGACAAGGGAGTCGTCAGGCCGGCGACGCTTTTCGCTTGCTTCAGGTTGTGATTCCTGTCGTTTGGAGGCTCTACGGCGCTGGCGTAGTTCTTTTCGGATACGGATCTTCAAACCCTGATCGGCAAATGTTCGTGATAGCAAAGTGGATTCTTCCATGCCCGGGAATCTGTGATGACAAAAAGACAAAGTGTGTGAGTGACACACCAGCGGCACCTTTTGGATTTACTTTTTTGCTGAGTAAACCACAAATTGATCCGAGACGATTGATTTGCAATGATACACTTCTTTGCTGTGGGATGGAAAAAGAACAAGAAAGGTAAGTGACGCGTCCTTGGAGTTTTCCCTCGCTTACCCAATGATTTCAAACAAGCTAAGTTTCAAGCGGTAACGGCCTTCTATCCGAACGGAAAGATCAGGGAATACAAAAAAGCCAGCATCTGTATTGTCTGTGTCTTTGAGATGGTATAGGGACGAAACCACCGAGCCAGTGGTGCTTCTAGTCTTGCCGTCACGCAACAGGTGTACTTCCTCATCAAAGTCAGAGGCCATTAATGAAGCATACATGAAATAATAGGGGTTTTGCAGAAATGACCTAGTAAAATAAACCAGATTTAGCCACGTTGCTTTTCGCTCTAAAGCCCTCTGCATAAAACTTACTTTGCTTCCATTACAGGCAACGATGAATCAATCACTTGCAACTGAACAATGGCTTAAAAAAAAAAACCGGGGGAGTTTAGGTCATACATAGGAGCAAAGCCCAAAAAAAAAAAAAAAAAAAAAAAAAAACAAAGAGCTAGAATTGCTTACGAGGAGGATCAATGGGTCGACGATCGGCTGATGGACAAAAATAAAAGGAGGTAAGCGCGCCATTTGGCATCATGTAACAAGGAGTGCTGCTTTACCTTTTTCACCAATGCCACACATACGAGACTGTTTGGGTTGTTGACGCAGGGCTAGTATGAAATCACTGTCAAAAAAGGTCTATTAAGAATCCAGCAGAAAGCGATCTAGTATTCACGATCGCAATAAAAGTACAGGCTTACATTTGATCTCTGTTTTTACGACGTTGATTAACAGTGGCAAATTGGTAAGACAATGGATCGTTCATAGTTCAGTTGTTGATTCTTGG
Organism: Hesseltinella vesiculosa; assembly: GCA_002104935.1. NCBI lineage: Eukaryota > Fungi > Mucoromycota > Mucoromycetes > Mucorales > Cunninghamellaceae > Hesseltinella > Hesseltinella vesiculosa. The sequence goes on from MCGT01000047.1 coordinate 135,906, forward strand.
GCGAGGCAGGAGGAATAGACTAATTTTTTTTTTGAATGCAAGATGTTTCAAAGATGTTACAAGAATGAGAAGGATGGAAAGTAGTGTATCGGACAATCTGGATAGGAAGAGAAGGGTGACCAAGATTGTAGGGTGGTTCCAAAAGTCAGGTACAAAAAAGAAGAAAAAATAAATGTCAGAATGGAAGAAAAAAGAATACGGAGAGGGAATAGGGGGTAAGGAAAATGAAGAAAAACAACCGAAAAGGCGTGTTAATATTAAAAGGGAGAAAGATCAATCAACACAAATGGCAGTTTGTAAATCCAATATTATCAGAACAAGGTCAAACCAATGTTGATGGTACGAAAAACAGAAAAAAAACAACAACAAAAAGTAGATCAAACAACGTGAGAGAAGAGAGAAAAAAAAGGTTTTTTTTGCGACTGGTGCACGTTTGGAAAAAGCGGAGAAAAATGGCTCAGGGAATGCGCCAATCAGGCAACGTGCCTTTTGTATCAAAAATGGGAAATTTTTTTTTTTTTTTAATGAAGCGGTTCAGATGAGGGAATCCAGAAAATAAAGCAAAAGTATTTATTTCGAAAGCGTGTGTGAGCTTACAAGCCTGATTCTCTAAGGCGACGCGCAATTGTATCATCGGTTCTTTCCCTGGAGGTGACAAATGAAAAAAGAATAAAAGTCAGCAACTGAAAAGGGAAGCTTTCTGATTTAAAGTTTCTTACCTTGGTTCCACAGCCAGACTGAGATTGTAGAGGGTTTCTTCGTCACGGCTTGACTGTAAATGAGTTTTGATGAATTCTTGGATGGATCCCACGGGTTGCAGGATATAGGGCGTGGATTGGTACTGCTGCAGTTCCTGGATGACTTCGCCGGTTTTCATCCGTTTGGCAAAGTTGATGAGGTTGTTGGTCTTTTTTAAATAGTTGCTGTTGCCGTCTTCCACAAACGTCAAATCTTGCAGGTAGATGCCCAAAAATGGAATGCACGGTGGGTTGACCTTGTGGATGATTTCTCGGTATTCATTAAAGTTACGGTTGGCGCCCATCAGGTGGCGGATGCCTGCCAAGGTAGAGTTGGTTTTGGCACTCATGGTCTAGAAAACATAGAATGAGATGCGGTTGTTCCTCTCGATTGTGTACTCACCTCCCATGTGCGTTTTAATCGTCCCACAGAACTATTGTCAAATGCAGATAAAATGGCCATGCAGGTATTGAAATTGTGTAACAAGCGGCATTTCTAAAAAAAAAAAAATGAGGGGGCTCCACTTGATTAAAAAAAAAAAGAGTTGTTACCTCGGCCACCATGATCCATTGCTTTAGAATGATCGAGCGCTTCTTGATTTCTTCTTTGCTGAGAATCGAGTCAGTGACCCAGGCGGTGACTTGATTGGAGTATTCGATGGAGGCTTTGATGTTGGCAGCCACGTGTTGGGAGTCAGCCTTTCCCCAGTTCTTGTCCAGACATTCCACAGGCTTGATGCAGCTGTACAGTTTGAAATCCATGATGGTCAGCTGGCGAGCCAGTTCCAAAGGATCGATTTCCAAAAAGCGCAAGCGTTTGGTGTTTTTGGGAATGATGGGAGGTGGCATATCGTCGGTACGAACGTTCAGCTTCATCTTGCGCAGCTGGCTTGGATCGTCAGATTCCATGCGTTTGGTGATGGCCTTGCTCAGCTGTTCCGCACCAAACTGCATGGACTCGCGCACCACCTTTTCACAAAAGTCTAATAGACGGGACAGCATCATGCGATCTTCTTCTTCAATATAATACATATCCAGCCATGATTTGATCACGTTGAACACACTGGAGGAAAGGGAGGTTAGATCAAGGTCTGGCCCGCTTCTCTTTTTTACCGTAGCCGGACGAGCTTGAGTTTCTTTTCTTGCCAAATCTCTAATTCATCATTGGTCAGGCCAGCAGGGGGTGGTAAGGTGTAGCGAGCAAACAAGGCATCAAACAGTTGTTCATTGCTGCAAAAGGATCGATAGGTGAGCAAGAAGGTGGTGTTGAATTTGGAGTCTATGAGAAGAAGAAGAAGAAAAAAAAAAAAAGGTTAGTCGACCAGATGCGATCTCACCTTTTTTTTTTTTTTTTTTTTTTTACCAAGCTGGTCATGTTGGGTGAGACGTTGGACAAGAGCATTAATGGTGCCACCACGGACATTGCCTTCCATGTTGAAGATGATGTCGCTGGGGCTGTAGTCGGTGGCGAGAAAGTCGAGTTTGTCATTGGTGGCCATGGTGGAGGCGGTCGAGGCCATGTCGTTGACGGTGGAGGATTGGGAAGCGACCATGACTGTCTGACGTTTGTGGAGCGTATCTTCTCCAAAGAACTTGGCCAGCTTGTCCTTGGGAGTGCGAGGGAGAGTGGTAGAAGAGAGGTCGCCGGCGATCATGTTGCTGCTATTGCTGGTGGTGGTGTTGATTTGGTGGTTGTGCAAGGAAGAGTACATCGAGTCGGCGTCCATGTCATCGATGGAAGCGGAGTAGCTAGAGGTGTGGTGGTAGTAGGAGGAGGAGGAGGAGGACGGAGGGTATTTTGTGGAGGAGGGCGGGCTGTTGTAGGTGAAGCCGGATTCTCGGGTGGGCGGGCGTTGCTGGGTGGGTGACACTACAGAAGAGGCGACGGAGGTGTTGCTTGGTCGAGCTTGGTGGTGAGAGTGAGACACATGGGTAGGAGGAGGCGATGGGGCGCGAGGGACGGCAGGAGGCAAGGGAGGCGTGGAGGCATGAATGGTGTGGGTGTGCGAGGCGACATGAGACGAGGCATTAGACGGAGGCAAGGTGTGGTTGATGGCGTGTCCAGGGTGCAGGCCATGGTCCATGATGTCGTCATCACCATAGATGGCATCGAGGATATCGCGGTCGTCGTCGTCTTCGACAGGTGGGTCTCGGGAGGCTGGCGTAGGTGGGGTGCGCCGACCGGGGCGGGCCAGGTCACTGCAGATGGCCTGGATGTTTTTTTCCACATCGTAGATGCAGTTCTCGAGTTGGCGGTAGGTGGATTTGATGGTGGCCAGAGGCAGGTTTGGGTTGGTGATGGTTTGGGAGGAAATGAAGAGCAGGCCCATGGCGTTGTAGATGGACTGGCGAGGTGCATAGGAGCGGGACTTGCTGGAGGGACGATGGGGTGAGTCATCGACGGCTTGTAAGAATTGGCTGGCGTTGTTGCTGAGGTTGCGGAATTGGGCGACCAGGAGGGGTGCGGTGGTTTTGACCTTGTCAGGCACAGCCGAGGCATCGTTCAGGCCAGAGAAGGCTTCGTGGGCGCTCTCCATGTAGGCCGTCATCGCTCCACGCACGTTGTCGGCCAGGATGAGCAAGGTGGTGGAGGTGTCGGGTTGGTTGGTGAATTCATGACCCGGGGTGGTGATGCGCCATCGGTGGGAGGCATTGGGTTGGGGGTGGAGTTGCAAGGTAGGTTGGTCTTCAAAGATTTCCAGCCGCATGTCTTGGGCTTGGGATAAAAAGTTGCGGACAAAGACCAAGAGCTGATCGGCGTCGGCTTGGAGCTTGTGTAGGGCATCGTCTTGAGGCCAGGTCCCAGAGACGGCTTTGGTGGAAAGAACCGTCTTGGCCAGAGCTGCCAGCAGGCTGCGATGGTACGTACGCAAAGTCTTGTTGGCCTTGAGATGAGGCGAGCTTTCCTTGTCGATGGTGTTGCTGACGTACAGCATCAGGCGGACGCGATGCACCACCACCACCACTTTTTCCCGCAGTGCTGGTAATTGCGCGAGCTTGATGGTGTTTTTAAGATCATGAATGGCATGGGCGATCAGTGATGAGAGGGTGGACCAGGTTAAGGGTTGGGGGCCCTGGGCTGTGTTGGCTGGGTCCATACTAGAACGTGGTTGTGTAGGTGTTGTTGAAAGCTTTGGAAAAGAAAGAAAGCGTTCAATAAAAATCATCCACACTGATTTTTTTTCCAGCCCTTACCAGTTGACCCGTCTGCAGGTCGACATTGTCCAGGGTCCAAGTGGATTCATCGGTCAATAGATTACAATAATAAATACGGCCTTTGGTGTCTACTTTTTTTGTCCAATTGGGGGGTAAAGGAGGGTCGTTGGAAGGGGAGGGAGGGGTGGAAGATGCGTGTTGATAGGCTGGTGACTGAGGGAAGGTTTCGGTGGGCATGGGTGACATGATTTGGTGGTTAGCCGTTGGTGAGGCGAGCGACGGTGGTAACTCGGCGTCGGGAGGTAGCGAATAGCGCATTTCTTTGGTGACAACGTTATAATAATACACTTCGGAACCATCTTCAGTCGTTTGCAAGATCCAGTTGGAATGGCCGGTGCCTTGTCGAAAAAGGTCGTCTTGTCGATGTACCATGTCGTCCGTTGTCGTCGTCAGATTCAAACTTAATCGAAATGGTTCCTGATCTACAGCAGTGTCGGTCTAAATAGGCAAACCAAGGCAAAAAAAAAAAAAAAGAAAAGAGAGAGGGTGCAAAGAGATGATAAGATGGTAAGATAAAAAGGAAGCAAGGTACAAATGAGGGGAGGGACAAAAAAAAAAAGGGAACAGCACCAAACCATCATAAAAAAGGTTTTTAAAAAAGGGAGAAAAGGAGAAATGAGTTGAACCTTCTTTGGGGTGTCAGCCTTTCCTTACGTGAGATGGTTGTGGTTCAGGATGTGGTGACAGGCTGCGCAGAGGTAAATCGGTGGGGACTTGTTGTACATAATTACTAGGGAACCAGCCACGTCGACCGTTACACCTAATGTTCAAAAAAAGGTAAAATCTTAGCACCTATTCCAAAACGCCTATGGAGAATCAAGGAAAAAAAAAGCAGGGTTGCAAAGAAAAAAAAAGGGATTTTGCACGCTATCCAAGGGTGCTACATAAACGATGCTGTCTCTCTCTCACTTTAGTCCCTCTTTCTTCTTCCATCCTCTTTTTTTTTTTTTTTTTTTTTTTTTGTCTTACCAGCCGTCCCACCAACCAGACTCGAGTTTAGCAAGCACTTGGATCACCTCCCCTTGTTGAAAACATAGCGAAGCGGGATCTTGGGAAGTGTAGTCATACAGGGCCTCCACAGTGCTGATGGGTGCATGATCAGGTTCGTTGTTCATCGCTGGTGTACAAATACATAGAACCAATAAAAAAACGTCAAGGGGATCTTTCTATAAAAGAGAGTAAAGTGTTGGGGTAAACCTTTTAAAACAAAAAGAGAGGAACAGAAAAAAAGTGATCCATTTACCTTTTTCCCTGGGGATCTGAATTAAGGAGTAAAAAAAATATATAAAATATATGGCAAGATGAGAGAACAAGAAAGGGGCAAGGAGATGAGGCCAAAGGGAGTGATGCAAAGTGAACAAACTACAGCAAATAAAAAACAAAAAACAAAAAGGAAAAGAGTGAGAAAAAAAGGAACCACCAAAAAAGTAACGTAGTGAGGTGACACAACGGAATTTAAATTTTTTGGGCAAAGCGCGCTTTTGGTTCTGGAATCCCTCGGCGCACTTTGAGGCACAACTTTGCTCATGGCTGTTTTATATGAATTCATTCTTTTTAGGGTGTGAGAAGGAGGAAAACATGGAGTGCTGAAAGAAAAGAGATCAAAGGGGACCATTCTGATCAAGGAGGAAACCTGTCTCAAAAAGAAGCCAGATGGCAGTAAGATGGTAAAAAAAAAATCAACATGCGTGGACGTTTGCGAGTGTGCGAAAGACACTTTTTGAAAAGGAGTCCATGGTAGATGAAGAAAAAAGGAGAGAAGGAGGGATGGAGGAAAGAGAGAAGGGTACTTTAGCCAATCATGCAAAAAAAAAAAAAAAAAAAAAAAAAATAGGTTTATTGAGTGGTATCGAAAAAGGGTTTGGCAGTGTCAGTCAATGCACTGACTCCACACTGTTCCAAGACCAATGGGTGTAAAATTTCCTGGTTTACAAAGTAAGTTAATAGATGTTCCAGCAATTCCAATTGTCCTTGTAAAGGAATTCGATGGATGATCACATTTAAAATGGACCCTGTTGATAGGTCATGAATCTTTCCAAAAAAAAAGGTGAGTGTCTCTAACTTTCTTTATTTGGAGCTTGGCTTTTTTTGGGGTTACCTTGATAAAACTATGGAGATACATATAGGCAAATAGCCCCATCATTAATTGACAATCCATCCGATCGGTCATGCCTCCATGACCAGGAATACTATCACCAAAGTCCTTGATTTTGAAGGCTCGTTTGACGGCGCTGGCAAAAAAGCCTCCAAAGGGAGCAATCAGCGAGGCAAAACAAGCCATGATCACAGCATGGAATTGAATGGGCGCTAGCCAAATTTGTGTCACATCGCAGCCAGTCTATCCTCAAATGTAAATTGCATATTCCTTTTTGTTCAATGTGCATTCCTTTACCATGTGGTTCAACAGGGACGAAAGGGTGGTGGGTAATTGCCAAGGTGCAGTGACAAAGACCGGGTTCTTTGATTCACAATGGCTGTAATTCCATGAGGAAGTGGCCAAATCCTGTTTCCGTGTAACAGCCAGTTAGATTTTCACAAGGCCATCTTTTTCTATTTCTTGACTTACCTTGACAGGACATATCATATAATCCCATTGCATCAGCAGAGACACCCACTGGAAAAGAAGACTGTTGGTGAGGTGAAGGAGAGGAGAGAGACGACCTACCAAGAAAGCAAACATCAAAGTGCACAGCCAAGCGCCCAAAAAGCCTTCCACCGTTTTCTTTGGGGAAAGATGGATCAGAGGAGTTTTGCCCCAAAATGTCCCACAGATGTAAGCAAACACATCGTTGCAGATAACCAATGAACTGGGCAAGACAAACCTTAATAGAGCGTTAGTTTTTTTTTTTATTTGTTATTTTTTTTTCGCCTACCAGATCAGACCCTCCAATGTATTCTTCACAATGTAATGACTTTGGCACACAATCAAAAGTAGAGCCATGTGCATCCAACCAAACTGTGCTAGTTGTTGCTTGTACAATCCCTTTTTAAGATTCAGGACAAAAAGCACAAACCCTAAAATGGACAGGTCAGTTTTTCATTCTTTTTTAATCTCTTTTCACCTGTGACATAGAGCATGAAGCTGATAAATCGATGATGCGTAGCCAATGGCAATAGAAAAGCATCCACCAATACAATGTGCTGGAAGTAGTCAATGATCGTTTCGCCATATAAAAAATAGGTCGTAATCACTAAAAAGTACCTGAAAAAAAGGAAAGGGTGAGTGGAGCTTTCTTTTTTTTTTTTGCGCTCTGACCATTTCATTTTTTCCTCCGCACCCACCAGCTCATTGTCTTGAACCACAGCAGTTGGCGCTCTTTTGCTGTAGGCTCAGCAATGTGAATAACCTCTTTGTAAATCATGGTCTGCATGGCCATGACCATCAACACTACCCATACATGACCCGAAGCCAGCACGGCAAAAAATCCACCAATCATCATGAAGGTCGTTACTGTCCTTAGCCAGAACGTTTGCCATTTTTTGTTTTGGCCAGCATCGATGGTCGGCACCACTGCTGAAGATTTTTCCTCTGTGAGTTCTGTCAAGGTCTGTGATGCCATTGTTATTTTCAAGGAAAGGGCAGAAGAACAACCAAAAAAAAAAAAAATGAAATGAGCGAGGGAATCTTTTTCGAAAAAATTGTCATGCGGTGATGTGCGACATGAAAAAACAAATCAAGAGTATGGGGAAATTATCCAGCACGTGATCGAGTCCGTCAAAAAGGACAATCTAGCCTCTCCATTATAAATCGAGCTTGCAATGGTACCGTTTTTTACTTTTGCTTGCGATGGGACGCTCGCTCTGTGATTGGATGGCTCGACACCGTCCTCATCGCCTGTCTCCAGCTCAACTCGTCTCGCTTGCGTCGTTCATTTCATGATGGGTCATCCGACAGCCAGGTACAGCAGGTGACTGTATTTATGTTCGCTTTTCGTCCGTGGCTGGGATGAAAAAAGAGGAAAGGGGCTGCGCCATGAAAAACAGGCAGGCGGACGTTGAACGTCTTTTTTGGCTGGTCCTTCTCCATCGTGAAGTTGGCTCTTCACCGGTCGACTTGATTTTTTGTGTACCAGCGCCATGGCGAAGAACATACTCTCTCTTGAATTTTACATCGATCCATTCACTCATCCATGTCCTTTTCTTTTTTTGAAAAGAGCAAAAGGGACCCTTGACGTGTTTGCAGATCGTTTTTGATCCATGCCGACGATGGCGTCTTGTTTTTCTATTTTTTATTTATTTTACTTGGCTGGGTTATCAGAATGACATCTAAAAAAAAGGGGGGATGCAGGTCTCTCTTGAAAGAGAGAGAGAGAGAGGAGAGGAAATCTAGTCCTCGCTGTCTTGGGCGGTGACATCATAACGCTTGCCGCGGATGGCCCAGATGCCCCAGTTGGCAAAGATGTTCTGTCGCAGATCCATCAAGTTGGTGTCATGTTTCAAGCTGCGGAAGACGTTTTCAGTCGGATGGATGACATAGTCGAATTCGCCGCTATAGTCTTGTTCGACAGCCTCGACGTCGTTGCCCATGTCGGATTGGTCATAGCCAGTCAAGAACATAGCGCATTTGGTTTCCAGCGCCTTTTGGATCGTGGGCTTCCAACCGTCGCGAGCAGCATCGTGGCCAATGCCAGGTGAGAAGAAGAAGAACAGGTCGGTATAGGGGTCGAATTTTTCAATCTTTTCATGGTAGTCGTGGTAATAGCTGTTGTCATAGGTGAACATGAGTCGTTCGTTTACCGAGGTCGTGTAGGGTGTGGCATTGGGCGGCAGAGCGTCCGGACCGACAAAGTGAATATGGAAGGGTGAGCGAGGGAACAAGTAGGCCAATTGTAACCAGATGTGTGGTGGCAGCGACGCTTCGGCACGAGCACCGACAATGAAGATGTTGATCATTTCCGATCGGATCAAGTTGACTCCGTTTTTGATGACCTCATTCTTGGGATATAACGTCGCTCGCAATGCTTGGAGAGGAGGCGTTAGGGTCTCTTTGATGCCGTTTCCTTTTTCTTACCAGAGATGGACCGGATGCCCTCCACCGTGACTTCTTTGCCAAATTGGTACGGAGAGGATTCATGCAGGACAGAAGCAACCGTGGCTGGGTATGTCAGAAGCTTGGATACATGACGCATCGAGCGATCCGAATCCATGGAAGGGAAGCTTCGAGTGTAAAAGTAAACGTCCCAATTACCCATGTTGACCGTTTCATCAAACGACTGTGAAGCTGTGGAGTTAAAAAAAAAAAAGTGAGCCGGGGCGTGTTTTCAAAAAAAAAAAAAAAAAGAGACTTGCATGGGAATTCAAATTCGGTCATGGTACGGCCTGATCGCAAGTCATGGTCATCTTCATTTTGTTGTCGCAAAATAGAACAAACATGCTGGTGCGCATCTCGGCCTTCGAGATAGTGATCTTTGCTGCAGTGGGTGGGGTAGCCACAGTCAGGGCATTCAAAGACAGGGTGGTGGTGCTCATGGCCATCGTTGTCACAAACAGGGCACACGCCATACTTGTTGATAATGGCGGCACGATCACGTAGTTCCTTGATAGGAGATGCTGATAACGGATGGAACAGGTTGTCTTGGGTCAAGACGAGTTTACTGTCCTGCTCGGGTTCGGTTTTGCTGAACAGGCCCTTGAAGGAAATGGGGCGTACCTGGGTGGTGATCACGGGCTTCAGAGCCATGCAGCCCCTTGATCGGGCTTGTCTGGTCACAGATCGTTGCAATTGATGAAGTACAGGTCGCCAATGCCGCATGAATTGGATGTGTGTTTAAAAAAAACAATAGAAAGAAAAAACAAAAAAACAGGGCGCTCCCATTTTTTTTTTTCTCTTGTCGCAAGCCTTTTCCAAGCAAGGGGGAGTTTTTCCAGCCAATGACTACCGTCCTTTTTGACAGTGTCACTTTTTTGGTGGCTTTCTTTTCACACTCAAAGACTAATCCACCGCGGGTTTCATAGACGCTGCACCCGTCTCTATGAAAAAGACATAGGAAAAGAGCAGTGACGAGAGCATTGCCTGATGATCTTGTGTGGGTGTGTGTCTTTTTTTTTTTTTTTTTTTTTTTTTGGCTTGCCGGTGACCCAAAAATAGATCTTTTTTTTTTTTTTTTTTTGCATCGTGGCACTGATTTCTTTTTTGTTCTTTTATTTTCTTGGCCTTTTATTTTTTATACACAGTAATTTATCATGGTAGATCTTGTAGCACATATTCTTTCGTCTATTCAGAAGGATTTGCTCGTATTAAAAGAACATCAAGTGCTGGATGAGCAGACGTATCAAGGCATCTTGACGATGCTGCCGTCGACGGATGCTCAACATCAGCCACGTTTGACACCTCCAAGCCGTCCTTCATCCACCACATCGACAGGAGCCCGGCCACCATTGCCAACTCGACGTTCTACCAATGGTAGCCCTGGACCCACACCTGCACCTCGTTCCTCCAATGGACCAAAGCTTCCCTCAAGACGCACCACCGACCAACTAGACAGTCATTCCCCATACCCTCCACCTTTGCAGGCACAACCTGTCTTGGTACCAGAGCCCACCCCCGCCCCTCCACCTTATCAAGCAGCTGTGGGTCAGCAAACAGTCGAGGCTATTTATGATTACGCCGGCGAAGACCCTGCCACAGATCTCTCCTTCCGAAAAGGGGATCTTATCCAAGTCACCGAACATGGTAAGCGAGAAGAGTTTAGCTCTTTGTGTTAACAACCTGATTTTGTCCTACCCTAGTGAATGATGACTGGTGGCGTGGTACGCTTCATGGCAAATCTGGTATCTTCCCACAAAATCATGTCCAGTCGTAAGGCACATCCAAATGAAAAA